>OX381711.1:80552429-80654390 GCA_947462335.1 Harmothoe impar
ACATGGCGAGGTGCTTTCTGTGCCTCAGGAACTATTAAACTGTACAGCAGAAAAAAAAACCCACAAAAACTATGAGAGGCTATTCATTGCCGTCCTTCTGCCGCTACAGCAGTGTGTAAACACCAACACAGCACACTACTCAGGGTGAATGCTTCGATGAATGCTTTGGTCCTGTATCCACATAAAGAGGCAAGAGACAATAGTGACATATCAGGGGCTCAGTGCCCCTACCTAGAACACGCCCTATTATTTTACAGGTTACAGGAGTCGTTGTTTCCCATAGGCTGCATTGTCATTACAAATGGCGCACATGTTTACAAATCGCCATCCTTTTTGAGCTGGAATTTACAACTTTAAAAGTCCATCCACATAAGGCCAAAAAAAAAGAGGTTTGTTTCAGGTTACCCGACCCTATCAAAACAGGGCTCACCCTACGTTTTTTAAGCAATTTTGAAGAAATTTTTGTATTTTTACCTTTTTTTGGTCAATTTTAGGGTCTTCGGAGCGGCTGGCTTGTACTTTCATGTTTAAAAAAAATAAATAAAAAAAATCAAACCTACCGACCCTACATTTTCTTGCCATGTTACCTGAAACAAACCCTTTTTTGGCCTAAAGAGGAAAGAGACAATAGTGACATATCAGGGGCTCAGTGCCCCTACCTAGAACACGCCCTATTCCTTTACAAGTTACAGGAGTCGTTTACCACAGACTGCATTGTCATTACAAATACGGCGCAGGTCTACAAATTGCCTCCCATTTCCAGCTGGAATTCGAGACGTGCAAAGTCTGTGCCTTAGGCTACACTCAAAAAATAAAGTTGTCTCCAGACTCTTCAAAGTGACGGTCATAAAATAAACGAGTCAAAAACTTGTCTAAGTGACAAGGAAGCCGGTCTTCTAGCTGGAGACAGAAGACCCACTTGGTATGTGCCAGCCCAAAACCCGACATTTGCCAGCTCCAGATTCTATTTGTGGGATGGTAACCTGATACGTTAGACAACTTTTGGCTCGTTTATTTTATGACAGTCACTTCGACGAGTCTGGAGACGAGTTTACTTTTTCAGTGCACTCGATATGTCACCTATATTGAACTAACAATTTGTTATGGTATCTATATGAAATACTGAATTTAGGGCCCTTTGGTAGACCTATGAAGTCACTGTGAGAGCTTATAGATGTGTTTCATTGTTCATAATGCACCCCTTGTTGGTTTTCATTTGCGATGGCTCACAGTTATATATTTTGCACCCTATTATGGTCATATTACCTCCAAATTTCTCATATAGAATTACAGTTACTTGGTATATGGAAACAGGATGAAAATTAAACATCTGCCAAAATTAGCTGGTAATGTATCTTTAAAAGGTAGATGAGGTGGGCAAAGGGCAAACTACAATTTGCGGCCCTTAAAGGGTTGGATCGAATTAAAGTACAGACAGAAGTCCTCAGTGCCCCTGGAGCTGGAGAGGTGCAAAGTCTACAATAACCCTTTAATGACGGCAGAGTGCTTTAATGCATCAATCACGTTGTCGCCATACGATGCATATACTAGACCTGGGCTCAAACCCACCTTACTGGGTTGATACACTCTCAGGGAGTAGGCATGGTACATGATGCATAATGCATGATGCATGCATGCATAATGCATGATGCATGCATGCATGCACTGGTGTCGCTGATGCCGGACGGTGCATTGGGGCATCATGCCTTTAGATGGCTAAGAAGCCGATAACTTTTCACTATCTCAGATCGTGTGTGTTACCAGGTGGGGGCCAAGTGTGCGGCTGCCATGTTTGTGTACTAATGGGACAGAACTGGGTCATATCACCAATACTTTAAATTAATGCAGCGAATATCTAGTGATGATATAGGCAGGTAGGTAGGTAGGTAGGCAGGTAGACAGGCAGGCAGGCAGGCAGGCGGGTAGGCAGGCAGACAGGCAGGTAGGCAGACAGACAGACAGACAGGCAGGCACGCAGGCAGGCAGGCAGACAGACAGGCACGCAGGTAGGCAGGCACGCAGGTAGGCAGGCAGACAGGCAGGTAGGTAGACAGGCAGATAGACAGACAGACAGGCAAGCAGACAGGCAGGCAGACAGGCAGGCAGGCAGGCAGACAGGCAAGCAAGCAGGCAAGCAGGCAGACAGGCTGCCAGGCAAGCAGGCAGACAGGCAGGCAGGCAGGCAGGCAGATAGGCAAGCAGATAGGCAGGCAGACAGACATGCATCCAGGCAGGCAGGCAGACAGGCAGGCAGGTAGGTAGGCAGGCAAGCAGGCAGACAGACAGACAGGCAAACAGCTAGGCAGGCAGACAGACAGAAGGACAGACAGACAGAAGGACAGACATACAGACAGAACAGACAGACATATATAGGCAGGTATAAGGACAGGGAGACAGAGTATAGTTTGTTATGTCACGTGACATACGGTAGCAGCCAATAGGAGCCGCACACAGAGGGTACATGTCACTGTCCGTCACACACACACACATCTACACCCCCAGACCCCCCCCCCCACCCCCCACCCGAGCACCGTCCAGGCACCGCCTCTCACACACTGCCCCTGGTCTAACCCCTCTCTCCACATCCGTGCAGATACATCCCCTCCCCCCCCCCCCCCACACCTGCACCTCGCATCCCTCGGGTCGCATCCCCTCCCTCCTCTCCCCTCCCCTCCCCTCCCTCCCTCCCTCCCTCCCTCCACCCTCCCTCCCTCCCTCCCTCCCTCCACCCTTCCCTTCCCCCCTCCCCTCCCCTCCCCTCACTTCCCTCTCCCTGCCTCCCTGCCTCCCTGCCTCCCTCCTCCCTCCTCCCCTCCCCCTCCCTTCCCTCCCTCCCTCCCTCCCTCCCCCTCCCCTCCCCCTCCCCTCCTCCCCCTCCCCTCCTCTCCCTCCCCTCCCCTATCCCCTCCCTCCCTATCCTCCCCCCTCCTAACAAGACCCCCCCCCTCACCCAGCGTACATGCTCACGGTATAGACAGCACATATACAATGTTAATACACCAACTTGTTCCGCCATCTTGTTCTTTCGTTATCGTCCTTCAATTTACACAGATTTATTATTCAGCTTTATGACTAAAAGTAGCCTGAACCACTACAAGTCACACAGTGTCCATGGGAGTCACATGCGCAGCGAATACCCCTGTTTGTAATACCGAGTATATATGTCAAAAGAGTTGTTATTGAGATGCAAAAGTTCCGATATTGCGCAAATTCCGATATTACGCGTGACATGTGTACACTGATTCCAAAAACTGACTTTTTTAAAATTCTAAATAGATACAAATCCTCAGCAATGCTAAAATAATAAGTGTGTGGTGGCTGGTATGTAAAGATCTGCGTAATGTTATGTAGCCATATATCGGTAGTATTGCCATTCATCAACTTAAGATAGGACATAGGCCTACCAATCAATACCACCAATAGATAGGTAGAACGCCACAATGAATAATGCTGGTCTTCTCTTTTAACTTTCCTTATTTCATAGTTGATCGTGTCTTTTGATGAGATGTTGTCGATTACCATATTTAATATGATATTCACAACAATGCGTCACCACCGTCCACCTTCATACGCAGTGCTAGTGTAGTGGGTCGCCGCTGTACTATTTCTAGGGAACCAGTTGGAGTTATATTTGGTATATGTGTTGTCGTGTATCCAGGCCGCACTCCTGTCTACTGCCGAGTATAAGGTTATATAAGCCCACCTAAGGAATGGTGGAGCGCGGCCTGGTTATGTGCATTGAGCCGTGACCGCCACGTGTCACCCGACATATCTCGGGTACAGTGTCGGCTCGGATGCACCGGCGCGTGGTTACCCGGAGTTCCTCGGGAACTCAAGTGTTTACGAGTAATGGAGAGAATTACATAACGACCAGTACATAAGACCTGGAGTTCTGCTAATCGGGGACCCAGTCTTGCTGCGCACTTCGGCCAGCTTGGCTGCTCCACAACAGAGCTTCCCCGAACTCTGTTGTACCTTTTAGGCCTAGTCCTGTCGCTGCTTCCACCTTGGTCACCCTGCGTCTTTCTCTGTTCTACCCTCTGGGGGAACTAGAGGAGATAGACGCACTGGTGTACAACTCCGGGTCCAGAACTCCCTACGGGGGAGTCTGTCCCAAGAGGAGTTAACCAAGATGGAAGAGAGCATTGGAACTCGGGAACTATGTACTAGACCGTGAGCGTATACCTCCTGTATGTTCATATGACCACTGGTGTTCAGAAGCCTATTTGATTATTGCTATCCGTCTGTATGATTACGAGCCGTCTGTCAGAATGAATAAAGTGTAATTTCTGAACAACCTATTTCCGAATCTGGAGTTTTTCATAGCAGATGTCTATCTTAGAATAGCCAACAGCTACACTGGTGCCGTGACCACTTTGGGTAAGTATTGATTTACATTTATTTTTGTTATTTTTCTTTCTGAAATTGAGAGGTAAGCTCTTATATGTTTGAACCAGAATTGGTAGGTTTCAAGGATAGCTATTACAGGTTGCTTTTGTGTGGTGAAGATATGTCAGATACAGAGGTACCTCCCCCGTCGGTTACTAACCAAGGGGAGGGGATGCGTCCTAGATTGCGATCTAGGGTGAGGTTTAATGCTAGGCAGAAGGTGCATACGTTCAATCAGAATAGGGAAATTGGACATGGAGGGGAAGATAGCGCCCATGAAGTGAGATCTGAGGATTCACTAGGGGACCCTCCAGCGAAACGTCCAGCTCTGGAGCCAGATAGGGAAATGGTAGGCCGGGTCCAGGTAAGGGAAACATCAAGAGAAGATGTGATGCTTGGACCGGTAACCATAGAAGATATTGGAGAGGATAGTGACTCTAGTATACCTAGTCTGGAGGGTACAGTAGATGTACCAGTGAGATGGGAACTTAGACCGGTACCCACTGTGGAAGCAGTGGAAGGGACTAGAGTGGTGGTCCCAGTCAGTCAGGAAGGAGTTGAGGTAGTCAAAAGGGACGACCTAGGGGAAACTCCTGAGGAAGGGGAAGAGACAGCTGAGGTGATCTCCAGGGGAGATAAGCTGTTCCCAGATCCTTTTAGGCTGACGATACCAGGTCTAGAGGTTCCACCTTATGAACCCAGGGAGAGGTTGAGCCTGGATGACATAAGGACGCTCAGATTGAGAAATGAGCATGAGCATATGAAAGAAGGGATAAGATTAGAGGAGGAATCCCTTAGAAAGCTGAAGGAGGAAAGGGAAGCTTTCGAAAAGAGTTTTTTGGCAAAGAGGTCGGGAAACATTGGGGAACATGCAGCTCAGATAAAACATCTGGAACAAATTTCAGTCAATGTAGGTCTACTTGAGGGAACTGAAGTCAGACTGAAGTCTGAAACAGAAAAGCTAGTGGTGCGGAATAAAGAAATTAGTTCCGAGATACTGGCAAGACAGTTACAAGTAGCGGAGTATGATGAGTTGTTGAAGAAACAGGATAGTAAGTTAGGAGAGTTGGAAGCACTAGCTCAACAAGCTGAGAATCACATGGTGAAGAAACTGGAACCAGAAGTGACTAAGGTACAAAGGGACTCAGTGGGGACAGCACAAGAAGTGTCTAAAGATGAGACCTTTGTGACTGCCGACGAGCCCTCAGTATTTATAGTCAATACAGTGGAAGAGGTGGTGAAACCACCTGCCACTGAGGATCTAGATGGTTCCATGGTGATACATACAGCTGACATGTTATCCAGTGTGAGTGGACACTCATCCATGCATGGCAGTAAGTTTGATAAAAATGAGGAGTTCATGTTGGAACTGTGTGGTAGAGTTGAAAAGCTGTTTCAGGAGAAGTTAGATTGCTTTCTTGAGGAAACAGAGTCAGTGAGTGTGGAGAATGACACCAAGGGAGTAAAAGGAGACGTTCCGGTAGCCCAGGCTACAGGGAATAAGCCTCCTGTGGGACCAGGTAACACTGCTCCAGCTCCAGGTGCTCATTCTACTCCAGCTCCGGGAACAAGGCAGGTTCCTACAGGTCCGGTAAACGTGTCTACAGTGGGTAGACCAGGTTTGCCCAAGGGGGTAAACATGAATGCTAGGCCGCCAGGTCAAGGGAATCTGGCAGGGCCTAACACCTCCTATGGGGGGTGGAGTAATGTTGGTCCGGATAACTGTTATGGGAACGCAAGACCTATGTTCAATATACCACCTCCCCCATTGCCTGGCAGTCATGTAACTCCAGGAAGCATGAATACACCAAGGACAGGAGGTACTATTCAAAGTGGGACACCCTACCAACATAGGGCAAATATGTCTATGGAAGATGAGGTAGTGTTCCAAAACAATCCAGCAATTAGAAGATTGGGGATTGATGCGGTACCGAATGACGTGGGGAACTTTAAAGCAGTGGACTATGCTTTGAGTCAGACTGATATACCGTTGAGAACGGGGATGACACCTGTGAGAAAGCAGGCTATCAAGATGAAGCAGTATGATGGCACAGTTCCATGGAGAAAATGGTTCACACGATTTTCAGCAGATATGAGACATAATGGTTGGGAAGGCGATGAATGCCTTGCAGCTTTGTCATGGTGTCTGCGGGATGGTCCTGGTGATCCCGCTCTAACAAGCTTTGAGTTAAGCGGGGGTAGAACGTACAAGGGATTAGTGGAAACAGCTTCTTGGGCTTTAGGTTCCACATCCGGTGCGGATCCCGCATCTGAGCTAGAGGCAAGAGTTCAGAAGCCCGGTGAAGGGCACAGACAGTTTGGAATGGCTCTCAGAGTGCTAGCAGCAGAAGCATTTGCATCTATGAGTCCAAGTGATCCATGGCTGGTAAGGAAGTTGTCCAGCCTGTATATAGATGGACTTAAGGACGAAAGATTGTCGAGCGAGATTGCTTCACAGTGGAAGACCACTATGTCACTAGCAGATATCTTCGAGCTTACGGAAGATGCTCTGAGAAAGAGGAAGCTGTTGAAAACTGTAGAGGCAGCCCCTGTAGCAGTAATAGAGATGCCCGTAGAAGAGGTTGAACTGACTACAGAGGGAGTGCAAGAGGTGGCAGCAATAGATCCTAAATGGAAAGGACGTCGTTCTTTTTATGTAAGACGAAGGGTTCCAGGATCAGACGCTCAAGCGCCAGAGGAGGGTGCATTGAAGACCATGATCGGAAAAGTCATGGAGGAGCGTAGTAAGGCTGAGAAGGCTGAAAAGGTCGCATCTCGTGGTCGCGGTAAGGGGAAACCCAACAAAGACACGAAATGTTATAATTGTGGGAAGAAGGGTCACTTTGCAAGGACATGTTGGTCCAAGGATACTAAGAATGTATCATCGGTCGAGAAACAAAAAGACGGACCCTCTTCTGACCAAAGCCCACCACCGACGGAAAACTAACAGGGGTTGTTGTCGATGACAAGATAACAACCCCACCTGTGATTGTCAAAGGTACTGTTAGGGGAGAATCAAAAGATTCCACTTCATGGGAACCGCTGGGGTTAGCCGCACCTGAGTCTGATCCGCCAGGTGGAGATGGGCCCCAGGGAACGGACGAGAATGGTGTTGAAGATTTAGCTCATCTGGACACCGTCCGCAGAATTGAGTTGGCGGAAGAAGTAGAAAGGTTTTGTGCTTCGCGACTCAAACCCGATGATCCTATAGTTAAGTTTCTCAACTCGAGGGGATATGACTTGGGCGGTGAAGCTGGAATCCAGAGATTTGCCTTGCAACCTTCCCCTTTACAAGGGAAGAGATGGTACTTGCCTGTGCAGATTCAGGGTTGCTTGGGGGAATTTCTGATTGATACTGGAGCTAGTCACTCCATGATGGGTCACCATTTCTTCAAGAAGCTCGCAGGTCTGTCGACTAACCCTGTGGGGTCTGGGTCGGTCAGAAGTGCTGATGGGTCTCATATGCGGACACATGGCAGACAGGTGATACCCTTTTGGGTGAATCAACATTCATTTGTTGTTTCAACAACTGTGGCTGAATTGACGGATGAGGGAATCTTGGGAGTAGATTTTTGTTCTCTGTATGGGGCGGTATTGGATAGTGTGACAGGGGAACTCACTCTTCGATATCCACAAGAGATGAAAGTCCAGTGTGTACTCCGCCGGATTTCAGGCGTCTCGTCTGTCTCTCAGACAGTGCGAATTCCTCCCCGCCATGTGTGCAATGTAGTTGTATACTGCCGGGAAATGGAATTTGACCGCATGGGGGTGGTGGAACCGAATCAGCAGCATTTGAGTAAGCTGGGGTTGGTTTCCACCAGTGCCTTAGTGCAAAGTTCAAGACGAACAGTAGTACCAGTCAGTAATATGACTTTTCAGGATGTGTACCTGGAAAAGGGGACGACCTTTGGGGACGTAACATATGCTGACGTGGTAGGAAGGGCTGACTCACCAGAAGTGGAGTTAGCAGTAAAGAGAGCAGTGGAAATAGGAGCTTTGGATCCATCCGCTATGCCAGTGGTATTGCAAGACACTGGAGAGCAGGATAGGAAGGAAGGATATGGTTTGCCACTGCATCTTTTACCATTAGTGACAGATAGCCACTTGGAGACAGAGGAGGACAAACAGAGTCTAGCTCAGCTATTATGCGAGAATGCAGACTTGTTCTCCGCTCCAGGGGAGCAATTGGGTAGAACTGACCGAGTAACTCATCGGATAGACACCGGTTCTAGCCCACCATTGCGCTTGCCATACCGGCGCCTCCCGTTGTCTAAGAAACAGGCATTGGAGGATGAGGTGGACAAGATGTTAGGGGAAGGGATAATAAGGCCCTCAGATAGTCCATGGGCTAGTCCGGTGGTAATGGTTACCAAAAAGGATGGCACCTGTCGGTTCTGTATAGATTACAGGAGACTGAATGGGATTACGAGGAAGAATGCCTACCCCTTGCCACGCATTGACGAAAGTCTGGATTCCTTGGGAGGCAATCACTGGTTTAGTACCTTAGATCTCCAGTCAGGATACTGGCAGATTGGGATGCACCCAGAGGATAAGGAAAAGACAGCATTCACAACCCACCGGGGGTTGTTTGAGTTCAATGTAATGCCATTTGGCTTATGCAATGCTCCGGCTACTTTCGAGAATATGATGGAGACAATGCTAAGGGGATTGTTGTGGAAAAACTGTCTAGTTTATCTAGACGACATCATAGTTTTCGGGAAAACTCGGGAGGAGTGTCTATCAAATCTGAACAAGGTGATGGATCGATTGAGATCCTACAACCTTAGACTGAAAGCTAAGAAATGCAAGTTCTTCAGGCAATCAGTGGAATATCTGGGCCGAATAGTCAGTGGCACAGGTATTTCGGCGGATCCAGGGAAATTAGAGGCTGTAGCTAATTGGGCAACGCCAAAAGACCAGAAAGAAGTGAGGTCATTTTTGGGTTTCTGCTCGTACTACCGCGATTTCATTCCCGGATTTGCTGAGGTGTCAGCTCCATTACAGGCGCTGGTAGTAGGAAAAAGGAAGGGAATGTTGAAGCTACCACCGTTTATTTGGACGGAATTAGCTGGACAGGCTTTTCAGAAGCTGAAGGAGTTATTCACAGTAACTCCTGTGCTGAGCTATCCTACTGAGGGTGATCAGTTCATCCTGGACACCGACGCTAGCAACGATAGCATAGGCGCTGTCTTATCCCAAGTGCAGGAAGGTAGAGAAGTGCCCTTGGCATTTGCTAGCAACAGCTTGAGTAAAACTCAACGCAATTATTGCACCACCAAGAGAGAGTTGTTGGCCATAGTAGTTTACACAAAGAAATTCCGCCATTATTTGTATGGTGGGAATTTTATTCTACGAACAGACCATTCATCCTTGAGATGGCTCCTTAATTTCAAGGAAGCAGATGGGATGATGGGTAGATGGATCTCCGCGTTGTCCGAACTAGGGATAGAGAATACCCAGATTCAGCATCGGAGCGGAGTGAAGCACGTAAATGCGGATTGTTTGTCTAGGAGACCAATCCGAAGATGTGCAAGAATGGACTGTGAAGACTGTGGCATACATAACGCGTTGGTGGCTCCAATAATGAATTTTGATCCGGCCTGGGAAGAGAACTTGGTGTTTTGGTCGGCGGAGTCCATACTTGAAGCTCAGCAGGATGACGATGGTATCAATATGATACGGAATCTGATCCTGGAGAGAGCTGCTCGTCCCGTCAGACCTGCTCTGTCATTAGAATGTGTGGAAGTAAGGAACTTAGTGGGTCAATGGTCGCAGCTGGTAGTGCGAGACGGCCTATTGTGTAGATGGAAAACTCTTGAAGGCAAAGCCAGGAGGAGGCTACAGATAGTCTTGCCAGCTTCTCTGAGATGGGAAGTATTCGAGTTTTTCCATGGTCATCAGACTTCCGCTCATTTTGGCAGGAAACGGACTTTGGACAAACTCGCGAGGAGATATTACTGGCCTGGGATGTCTAAGGACGTAATACGTTGGTTGAGTGAATGCCCAACGTGTTGCCTGGTGAAGCCGGGCCCTGGGAAAGGTAAAACATCTCTCAGACAAGAACTGTTCGGAGTCAGATTTGCGAGGATAGCCATTGACATAATCACTGGCTTCCAGACAACTCCAAACTCCAACGTGTGCATGATGGTGGTACAAGACTACTATTCAAAGTACGTGAAGGTGATCCCAATGAAGGATCACACGGCATTAACTTGCGCACAAGCTTTGGTTGAGGAGTGGGTACTAACATTTGGCGCACCTCTCATGTTACATTCAGACCAGGGTAGGGAGTTTGAATCGCGTCTCTTTCAGGGGATGCTGGAAGAATTAGCCATAGTTAAGACACGCACTAATCCGTACCGACCGCAGTCGGATGGGATGGTTGAGAGATTCAACCGCACGTTGATTCAGGGGCTGACCACGCTGGTTAATTCTAATCAGGATGACTGGGATACGTTTTCCCAGTATGTGGCTCATGCATACAACGGTACGGTGCATGCTTCAACTGGCTGCACTCCTAACAGCCTGGTATTTGGATCTGAGATCATAATGCCTGCAGATTTGGTCTTTGGCAGTGTACTGCGGAGAAAGGATGTCCCATGCCGAGTGGCATTTGCGGAATCCCTGCGCAGAGAATTGCGGGAAGGCTATGCATTGGTGAGAGGCCATTTGAAGAAAGCGGCCATCCATCAGAAAGTAGGGTATGATACAGGCTTGAGAGAGAGGAAGTATGTAGTTGGACAAAAGGTGGTGAGATTGAAACCACCTGTACATGGAAAAATCTCGAAGGGTTGGGATGGGCCATTTGAAGTGACAAAAGTAATATCGGATGTTACTGTGTTATTGAAAAATGTGAAAGGCAAGATTGTTGCAGGCCATGTAGATCGCCTGAAGCCTTGGCTAGGTCGCCGGCCCGGCGATGAGAATGAGCCTTTGGTAGAAGTGCCAATGCCCCAACCCAGGTGGGTGCGTAAAACACAGGTTACAGCACCCCCGCCTACAAAGAAGACTAGAAAAGCAACGCCAGCTAGAAAAGTCGATGGTAGGAAGAAGAAGAAAAAGTTAGTTACTGAAAAGGAAACTAGAGAGGTTCCTACAGTAATTAAGAAGAAGAAACCCCAAGGACCCATACGCAGAAGTGCTCGTATAGCGGGTCGAGGTGCTGTTACGTGAGAGCGGCGGGGCTGGGTTTGTTTGTTGTGGTTACCCGAAATAGTTCGGGTCTCCAAGGACTTACCCGGTAAACCCCGGAAAGTTGCGTAACTGGTGCTGATTGTCAAAAACACAACGAGAAATACCGCATTTTATTCTTTAGTCTTTGTGACAGGAATAATGGTGAAATTGACCAGTAGATGGCATTGGGGTACCCAACGTTCTGCTTTACTAAAGTTAGTTTTGAATGTTTACATGCTATGGTCTGTGAGTTGGTTTCCCATTTAGTACTTGTCGTGATGGTTTCGGATTAGAATCCAATCAAACCTAGTCAGTAATTTTTCTAAGGATAATATGAGGATCCTAATACGAAATATTATGTGGAAAGTACGGGTGTAAAACTCGTTACAGCAACATGAGAAAAGGGACTCATACGTATTCCGAATTTGTTCGGACAACCAAAGAAATTTACTTTGACACGTATTTTTTTATAATGTTTGTTTAAAACAGCGTTCTGAAAGTTCATAAGCTACAAATGAGACAGCCGTGACGAACTGAAGAATTGCTATTACTTGAAATGATGTGCAAAAATACAATCCGAGAAAACCCGGCGAAGATTGCAACTACTACGCAGTTAACTCCGCCACCCGGTTTTCTTCGGATAATATCGGATAACTTCTTCGGGAAGGGCTATCCGGTACCCGTGATCCTTTGCGCTTGGGTGCGCACGCATGCTGGTTTGGCGCGGAAAGCGTCAGTCCTGCACATACCGTTGGAGAGGGTGGATGCGAAGGCACCTCTCTCCGCGTATGTAACACCGGTTAGAACATCTACATGTGAGGGAGAGAGGAGACACTAAAGTGAGGTAGTACAGGAGGACACATTTGTAACAATTTTCCTGATTTTACTACTCATTTAAGCTCATTTTAAGAGTGGGCTCCTCTGGGCCGCCCTCTGTGTAGTTATCATGGCGGATAACTATCCGTCGGGAGACTCCCATAGAAGGAGTCACTCGACGGAAGTTTCCCCTCTGTCGCAGGAACAGAGAGAGTTGTTAGCTTTGGGGGACCTGGAGTCAACAGCTCCGGTCGAGTATGATCTTCCAAAACGATTTCGGGAGGCAGATTTACCTAAATTTGTGTATCATCCACCAGCTAAGATGAAGAATAGGGGTGTGAAACGCCGAAATCACAGTAATATCTCTGAGATAAGGAAAGCTGAAAAGGTTAAAACCACACAGTATCTCCTAGCTCGGGGAGAACATGTTAAGAAACTGGTAGATATGGGTTTATCAGTGGCGCAAGCTAGGGGGTTCGTGTCAGGGCCGGGGTTAAAAGGACTCGAGGCCGGGGGATTTCCCTTGTTCCAGGTTGGGAATATTGCGTCACCACCTACTTCGGGAGTGGCCCGGACTGACCCGAATATGCCCGGGATACCGGTGTACCCGGTCAGTGACGTGCCAGTGGGTGCTCCGTGGGGTGCTATGTCGTATGACCGTGCGGATGGTTTACATCCGGTGCATGGTAACTTTGTACCCGATTGGGATGCCCCTGCACAGTCAACTCCGGAACGTATTCCAATTATGGCAGTAATGCAGTTAGCAGCGAAATTTGAGAAATTTAAGCCGGATGCAGTGATTCCCGGGAGTAAGATATGCAGGGGGGCATACATCCAAGAGTTGGACAAATTCAACGAGAAGAAATGTACTAAACTATTCAGACCTCCTTCCGATAATTCTAAGTCCAGACCCTATACAGGAGAGGTTACTGGGGAGATAGGGAGCCGAGCTAGGCTACCATCCTACGAAGATACAGAGAGGGATATGGAGTTCTGGTTAGAGCATGCTAGTTCAGGGGCACATCAAGCTTACAAGTTCTGGGATGAGGTTATAAAGCAAAGTATGGGGACATACAGGGCTGCCGACCTCTCCAACGAAGATAGAGACCGGTTGAAATGGGCGTGGATGACATTTGTCCCGCCAGGTATGCCTACTTATAAACCTGGTAGAGGTTGGAGAATAGGTTCGGGGCAATGCCCATTCAATGAGTGTATGGATAGAAATCCAATAGCTGAGTATCTGGACCTGTACCAGTTCGCACGACATCTAGTGGAGTTCCACGCGCACTCCAAAATGATGTGGCAGTGCCGGGCCAGGCCTAATCGCTCAGGTAAATGTATGAAAGATGGTGAACCTTTCAGCACATCTAGAAAGGGTTGTATGGTAAGGCATTTAGTGGATGTACACCATATGAAGGCTGAAACTGCCATGTCCAATCTAGATATTCTCGAGAATAGTCCGGAGGCCTTAGGACTCACGGACAGAGAAAAGTGTGTGAGGGTACCACAGGGGTTGGCATACACCTTAGTGTTTAACCATAACCCGAGAAGGTTGTGGTTGAATCGAAAGGCGTGGCCATACTACCTTCAGGACTTTCCAGAGAAAGCCTCTGATTATCGTAGTAAAATGGAATTGGCCACTCCGCCTAAAGGTAAAATGCTGTCTGAAGGTAAAACTGTGGACCATGGAGTGTACACTCCTGTCTCGGTTACCTTAGGAGAGATGCGGACCACAGGTTCAGAGGAGTCCTCAGCTTCTGCTGGGTTGGACTCATCACCTGACGGCCGATCTACCCCAACCAAAAGACGTGCTCCGGGGTCTTCCTGTGGGTTTAGTAGGAACACTACTGAATCCAACAAGGAGGGCTCTGGCGGAACTTTACCGAGGGTTGCTGTTAGCCCAAGGCTAGCCTTAGAAGAGAAAATGGTAAATGACCTGTTGGCTTCTCCTGTAGAGGAGGAGGACGACTGTGTATTTGTGGGAGAGGAGGTAATACCTCCTACCACAATCTCTGAAGCTAGAGGGAACCCGGGAGTGTCAAGGAAGATATTAAAGACAGAAAATACTTCTACTGATAGTCAAGGGTATGTAACAGGGAAGATAGAGTCAGTAAGTGGGAAGGAGGATTCCAAATCTAAAATGACCTATAGAACGATTGATTTCCAATCTGAGGGAGATGATTGGGTGGATCAAAAATTCACCCCACCCGCAGGCAGGGTTCAATCTAGTAAAATAGAGATGAGGAAGGAACAGGAGATTGGTCGTAGACTATCCTCCGTTCCATCACCATCTACCTGTATGGGGGCTCTCTCACTAAACTCTCCATCATCTGGAGTGGGTGAGGAAGATATCTCTTTGGAGTCGGTCCCTCTGCCTAAGCTGACTGGTGATATTGATCACCCTGAGAATGTAAGTATCAGGAATCTTCTGAAAGAACAGTATGTCACTGGACTGAAAAGTTCATTTGACACACTGGATCTCGCTTGTCAACTAGCTCTGCAAGGAGCTAGGGCTCAAGCTGAGCAATTGGTAAAAGAAAGTCGTTTGGCCGAATTAGAGAAAGTGGAGACTGCTAAAGCAGAACTCCTATCTAAAATGTCCAAAATGACTGAGGAGAATGAAGCCCTCAAAAGACAGTTGGGACAACGAGATGACATGGTAGCAACCTCTAGCAGAATAGTAGATGATTTGAGATTGAACATTGAAAAATCTCGTATGGAAAGTCAATTTTTAATTGATGATCTCAAAGTCAAGTTGGATCGCAGTAAGGATATGGTCAGTTCTGCTGAACATAAGCTAACTGCTGCCAGGACTGAAATAAGTCTAAAAACCATAGTTATTCGGAAGTTGGAACACGAAATTGGTGGTCTAACAGAAGAATTTTCTAGCTATAAAAAGGAAGCTCAGCAGAACGATGACTTCTATGAGGAGTTGGCTGAGTTCTTTGAGGATTGCTATGAGATACCATTGTCAAGTTGGTACGACGAGAGTGTGTACAGGGTTGAACGGGGTTCCGCCCCTCTTCCCTTAGGATTTGACGGTGATGCATACGCACAAAGGTTGAGAGCCGACTCCAGGGCTAGTAATACCCCTAGGAGTCCTCCACCTCCATCTACAGAAGATGAGACGCACCTGGCCGACTGCAGTTACGTGGCTGCCACCTCCATGGCCTGTGGGTCATCGGAGTTGGTTCCTGTGACGTCTGTTCCTAAGACGTCCGTGGCTGTGACGTCTGTTCCGGTGTCACCTGTTCCTGTAACGTCCGTTGCTGTGGCGTCTGTTCCGGTGTCACCCGTTCCTGTGACGTCTGTGGCTGTGACGTCTGTCCCTGTGTCACCAGTCTCGGTGACACCTGTTGCTGTGACGTTTACCTCTGTGTCGTCTGATGCTAAGACGATGCAGTATACTACCATGGGGGTGGACACAACCGTGTCTTCCTTTGAGACTATGGATACTCCAGCCGGGGTGTCCACTCTAGCGAGGATGGTGGTGAATGAACTGCAGACAGAGTCACATAACTCGACTCCTGTCTCAACACCAATACTCGACACCACCTCTTGTCAGTCACCGTACCAGATAACGGAAAGTGAGACTAGAGAGGCGGTTCAGATACTGATGGAGCTGAACGATGCAATTGCAGAGGCTGACTTACGTCTGTCTATCCGTGATGCTGAGGCGCTTATGGCTCCTGAAAACGAACTCGAACAATCCATGATGGTGGATCCTCCAATGGACCTACCTGTGACGACTGGTTCTATGTCTGGGAACCATCGTCCATCTACCCTGGACATTCCTGTACCCATGGCGAGTGTAGCTATGGGTGCTCAAATGCATGGTCCTAACCCTGACGCTTCGCAGCTAGGGTTTGGGATGGACATATCCATTGAGATGAGTGACAATCGACCTAGTGAATGTATGTCTCCAGTGTCCAGAAACGAAGAACTTTTGCTGAGTGGCGAGTCATAAAAACATTCCCAGTTGCAGCATATATGGAACCTCTACCATGTGTCGTCATCAAGGTTGAACTTTTGCAGTAGTGGGGTTGTTAGTACACCACGGATCATATGATGCTTTATACCATAGACTATAAGTCACAAGATGACTAGATAGATATATATATATATATTTATAAAAGACTGAGATGACAGGAACAGTGGATCATTATCACCTATTTATGAAAAGACTTTGATATGATCTAGGTTTGCAGTTATCGCTATATATGAAACTGTTAAAACCATCACCAAAGAGTGTTCTATATTTTTTTGCCATAAGACAGTATTTGTGAAACGGGTTCTGTTTGAGTTGATGACATGTGCTATAGGTATGATTATTGTATGCCGATTGTGATACTCTGATTTAACCGTCCAATAAGTAAAGGTATGAGGGACTGGATCCTGATGATACCTACTGAGATGAAAAGTTGCTTGACTACATTCGTACTACGTGTAGATCTGTGGTAATAACATATCAATGAACCTGAAAAACGCAAAATTTATTCAGGTACTGAGAGTGGAAATTGCGTAAGTTGTTATGGAGATCTGTAGGCTGCCGTTGATTACTTTCAGAAGGAAGGTATCGAGTGAGGAGCCGGGTCATTCTATTTTTCAGCTTGCTGCGTTTTTGATCTTTGAACTAAGTGTGGAGACTAATTCTCCCTGAATCGTTGAAATATGTTACGCCAACACTAGATCTGATTGCTTACAGTATTCCTATATGGAGAATGTCACTTGTGTTATTGTGTGAAGACACCCATGTGACCATGGTGCATAAGGTTTTGGAGACCTTGATTGGATTGAAAACTGCATTTACCGGATCTACGCTATATGTTCATTTATTCCAAAAATATTGATCTTTCAAACCTTACTCTGGCACGTAAAGCGAGTGAGTCTATTCAAATAGACGGGTTGGGTCAAGGTTTACTATAAAGTCGACACTTGCCACCTTTTTTGTTTCCAATATGTCTTGTACTAAAACTTGGTAACTTTTAAGGAGAAGTGCTCATATTTGATCTGTATGTATACGATACCTGTTGTAACAAATCGTTTTCGATGAGACATGGTTAGTATGCGATAAATATGTCTTGAAGGTTTTATATATTTTTTTATGATATATAGTCAAGTTTGTTTTATAGGGCTTGACTGGCTGTGTGGAGTTTATCCTCTTAGTCCCATAAATCATGACTGTTATTGAAGGATTATACTCGATTATTGTGTAACTGGATCCTGATGGTTGATATGATTGACGTTAATATCAAAAAGGATGAATACATATCTATGATACCAGTAGTATAGTATGTATCGGAACGGGACTATAGTTAAGTACTGTTTATTACTCAATCGACATGCAGCCAATCAGAGGCCTCCATTTGGTCACGTGACCGGAAGTGACCTACTTAGGGGATTAGTGGTGACGTCACGTGACCTAGTTAGCCAATCAGAGGCCTCCATTTGGTCACGTGACCGGAAGTGACCTACTTAGGGGATTAGCGGTGCATTCTGGGTAACCCTGCAGCCAATCAGAGGCCTCCATTGGGTGACCGGAAGTGACCTACTTAGGGGATGGTGCATTCTGGGTAACCTACTGACCTACTTAGGGGACCGGAAGTGACGTCATATGACCTAATTTAGGATCACGTGATCGGAAGTGACCTGATGAGTCACGTGACCGGAAGTGACGTCACACGACTTAATGGCCAATCGGAAGCGACCTGATTGATCACGTGACCGGAAGAAGAAGAAGTTTTTTTTTTGTTTAGGATCCCGTGACTGGAAGCGACGTCGTCACATGAGTGACGCTTTAAGAGACTGCGCGACTTACTAGTAAAAGAAGCCGTATGATAATAAAAACACAACAATATTTTCTTTTAATTTTTTTTTATTTTTTTTTTCAATCTTGATAAACACTCTATTTTTGAAAAGATGCACACGCTTATTTTTTTTTTTTTTTTTTTCATATCTCTAAAGGACTCGTTGTCACACCGTCAGAATGCACGCGACGCTTATAATACAAGTAGCGCACGCCGTCTTTCTCTATGGTGTAGGTGACCATTTTGTTTCGCACCACTTTGAAATTTCTATTTACAGCAATGAGAGTTTTTCGTTGGCGAAGAACATCCAAGAAGGCGTCTGGTTCCTGGGGGTTTTGTTTCTTCTGTACGCCTTTTGCACTCCATTTTTTGGATTTTCTTTCACCGGTGTCGCTGACTCGATCGTAGCAAATGTAAGTCTTAGGGTTGAGACTTAGGATCCCGTCACCTTCCCACTCCGCTTTCATGAGCCCCGAAATTCTCAGATCGTGAAGGTACCGTCTCTCACAACATCCGCCGGGCGGCGCACACCATTCTCGCACTCTTTCCGTTTTTGTCTTCACGAAAAGCTCTAAGTGCTCGTCGCACACCGCTGTCGGAAGCCACTTTCGTTTCTCTCTGAAGTACGTCTCTCTCAGGCGAGGTTTCACTAGGTCATCCAACGTGGCACCGCTGAGAGCCATGTAAAGACTGTCGGTGTCCATTTGACAAAGGGCATAATCGCGCCGATCGACGAATCTATCCAAGAAGTCGTATGTGAACTCTAACATTTTCAACTTCGCGTACTGGTATACCATGAACCCTATCTGAATAGGGAGGTTGTTCTTGACCGTTTTCGGTTGTAGTTCGACTTCAAACAGATCGGAAGTCAACTCGGACGCCTTTTTGAAGCGCCACGAATTGGCCAATAGTTCGAACTTCCGACTGTCAGTGTATCTCACCGCCGTGTGTTTTTCTTTGTTGCAGATTGTTTTACCGTACGTAGCGTTTCCCATTAACTTGTAACAGTCTGACAGAATTTTCTCGTTCTCGTTCACGTCGCCACGTCTTCGCGCCGCCGTCACTTCGTCCGCGAAACCGGCAAAGGAGCGTTTAGGTAGGTATTCTACCACCAGCTGCACTTTGGTGACTATCAAACCGTGCTCTAAATACCACTTGAGAAGCGGCGTTCCCAAGAGAATATTTTTTCCGTGGTAACTCCCTATCAGACATCTCTGAGGCGTGCTCAACAGCTTTTCTTCCTGCGCAAAGTCTGACATGTGAGGGCCTATGTCCGATTTTGAAACGGTCGCGTTCTTGAAAACGGGGGTCATTTCTTCGAAGTACTCTCGTAGGTGAGGCGGCGTAGTGATGTCCACTTGAACTAAACCGAACATTTTCTCCTCTTTCACAGCGGAAAGGATGTCGCTCTCGCTCATCGCGTTTCGAGACACTTTCAAAGCGTCAACCTTCCAGCGTTGTTGGGAGGCCTTGACCCGCACATCTCGACGCTTCATCTCTCGCCATTCGCACTCCCACACGACGACCAGCTTGTAACCTAACGCTTTCAAGTAAGCGCTTACTCTGGTCGTTCTGTCGCGTCTCTCCTCTCTCAGTGAAGCGCACTGATATCGGTGCGACGGTATGCACTCGTGAGCGTGGAACCAACACCCGTGAAACTGGAAAACCGTATTAGAGGCCGCGTGAAATCCGTCCACGCGAATTCTCCGACAGCCTACCGCCATCTCGCCGCCGTTCAGAGCGTGGCGCAGTTTCACGTCGCGGTCGTGCTCTACGAAGCGTAACCACTCCAAAGCGCTGTGAGAGTTTCTTTGCCTGATTTCGGGCTTGAACTCGGTCTCGGGCCGTCTCACCGCGTAATAGCCCGTGCAGTGCGCTTCGCTCATGCAGCGCAAGTACAGAGAGTTAGCGTCTAGTCCTAGGATGTGTTGGCACGGTCTCGCTTCTTCGCCGTACTTGTGCTCCCTTATCCGCGTGGTGCCCTTCTCGTGAAATCTATGGAAGATGATGGAAGGACCGCCGACTAGATTCTCTTTGATCAGAGCGTGGAGGACGGCGTCGAACTGGGGAAACGTTGTGAACGCGTCTTCTAGGTTTTGGAAGAGGAAGCGTAAAGTCAAACCGGCGAGAGAAACTCCGTCTTTCAACATGTCGATGCCGCGATCTTGGAAAAATTTAGCGTGATTTTTCAGAGCTTCTATGAAAGGTTTCACGTCTTTGTTGTTGTAGTGGATCAAGTAGTCTTCCATAGTTTGCATCTTCTCGTCGGACCAAACTTTCTGACATGCGGCGTAGTCGGATTCGGACATTTTGACGCCCGTCAGCTCGCTGTCGAAAGCCGATCTCGGCGGCAGCGTTCTGTTTGCCAGTTTCCTGGTAGACGTCATCCATTCGTAAGGAAAGTGACCTTTCTCTTCGTTCCTGGTGAAAGCTCGCAAATAGGTCGCGTAGTTGTAACCGGGTGCCAAATAGTTGACTACGTCCAAGAAAACCGTGTGCTGTGTGTAAACCGCCAAGTATTGATTGCTTCTCTTTATGACGCTGAATTCTTGGTTTCTTCGGTCTCCGGAGGCGAAGAACGAGTGAAGGCGTATTTTGATCAGGTTCAAGTCGTAACGCCCCGAGTTGAAGCCCACCACTGGAGCTTGACGGATGTATCTCAGAAGACGCTTCTTCAGTTGAACTAACGGGTGTCTGGTCTGAGCCGCAGCGAAGCCGCCTGGAGAAGGGGTGGTGAACGTCGCCTCCTCCAGCAGGAGAGCTTCACCTATCGCCGCATCTAACTTCGCTAACGTCGGTCGGTAAAGTTCTAGCACAGCTTCCCCGATCGCTTTGGCGTTCTCGTTTATGTGATTTAAAACTCGGTCCAACAAGGGGTCGGAATCTGCGTCGGACGCTCTGACGAAGCAGACGGGCCCCTCCCACCCCGGAAAGTCGGATGCGACGCTAGCCGACAAAGGGACGTGATCCCACAGCAGGGACACGTGCTCCGTCGACGGTTCTTTGCACGGTCTGAAGAAAGCCTCGAAATCGAAGGCGATCTTGTAAGGGTAGATTCCGGAATGTCCGTCGGGGGGAAAAATGGAGAAGTCTGCTAGCGCTTCGAAAATCGTTCTCGAATTTTGGTAGATGCCACCTACGTAGCGCAACTTGACTTGTCGGCAAGAGGAAAGCTGGTTCCTGTGTCTCTTCAGCAAGAACTCGGTGGTGAACGCCGCCTTACACTTGCAACATTCGTATATGCCCGCGTACGCGTTGAAGTCCGTGACGAGAGAGACGTGCAAACCGCCTTTCGCCGTCAGGTGTAGGTTGACTTTACCTCGGGCGGCCACAGTTCTGGAAGGCGGTCTGATCAGAGTAACGCGTCTTCTCAACTTCCGCCCCGGCACTTGACGCGACGCGGTGTAAACCGCTATTTGTACGTCAAACAAGTTCTCTAACGCGGGTAAGTCGCGGATGTTCAGACCCGGAAAGGATTCAGGTGTGGCAGCGGGACAGAACTGACGTAACAAATCTGAAGCGCGCTTGCTGGTGTTGTATAAGTGAAAGGAAATGCAGCGGAAGATGCAGAGGTTGTCCTTGTTGGGAAAATCTAACACGCCGCTTCTCTTTCCAACTCGACCGGCCTGAGTGATCCTACCGCCTATGGGGAATTCCCCCGGTCCCATGTAAACGCAGATGTTCAAATTGGTAGGAAAAAGAACGTGCCACTTGGTGTCAGCGTCGCAAAGTTTCCGTACCTCCTCGCAAGCGACGGTGTTTTGCATCTTTGAGAGGAGCTCTTCCAAAGTTTCTGAATTAGTTACAGTAGGGAGCGGTTGTATGAGAGTTGCGTTGTTCTGGGAGGCGTGGAAGTAGCGCAGTTTGCTCTTGTCTTCTCTGTGTTGTAACAGTAAGCCTACCGAGAAACCCACTTTGTATCTGAATCTTTGTGTCAAGTGAATGCGACGCATAGTATCTACAGCGTCACTCAACTCGCCGGTTGGTAGCCTGAAGTTTGTTACACTCACGCGAGTCCCGTGCATCCTGACGCCCGTTTGTATCGCAGGCCAATTCGCCGTGAACGTTTCCTCCCCGTTCGGTACAGCACATATGCGCGGAGGGACGGTCACCCCGTCCAGAGATTCGCGTCGACAAGCGCTCTTTCGGCAATCCCCTTCGCCGCATAGAGGGCAAAACTTAGCTACTACTCTACAATTTTCTACGTGTCTCTCGTGGTTGTACGCTCTTTTAAACATTTTGAAACACTTTTCGCATACGTACTGTGTCATGTTTTTTTTCACTCGGTTACCAACTACTTAGCCGTCTAACTATCTATCTATCTATCTAGCCATCTATCAATCTGTCGTCTATGTAACTATCTTTCTGTCTGCTGTCTGTGTATCCGTCTGTCTGTCTGTCTGTCTGTCTGTCTGTCTCATACAGCGTACGTCAAACGCTGTGTGTGTGTGTGTGCGCGCGTGAGCGTTGAGCGTCTCTCATTCCGAATCTATGCCGAGATATTTCAGAATGATCTCTGTTTTGTCATCCAACTCTTTGAGCGCTCTGGCGGACAGCGTCACCCCCTGCTGTGTGGGTTTTTTGTCAGGACCTTCGTACTTGCGCACGTGGACGAGGTTCTTACCGCTGTAGTAGCTCACAGCTGCGTACACTTCGCCCGCCTCATCCAGCACTGCGAACCAGGGGGTGTGATTAGGTTTTCCTTGCGCGGCCGCTGTGTCGCGTATGCGCACCACTGCGCGGATATCGGCGATGCGTGCTATGAGCTCGCGCAGCGCGTCGGCCGTGAAGTGCACTCGCTTGCTTCTGGTCAGAGACGCCTCTTTCACCTGGCCGTCTTTTGTGTAGCGCGGCCTCCTAGACAGTCTAGCCACGTCCTCCCAGATCTCCAGCGTCAAAGCTCCGTCTAAGCAGAACTCTAACCCGAGTGTTTTCTCTGCTTCTTCTCGTCCATCTCCTTCTTTTTCTTGTATTTTTCTCTTCTTAGTGGGCCTTGTTGTTCTGGAACTCACCTTAGAACGTTTCACACCCGCAGGATGAGTAACACCATCAGCGTGAGCTGAATCAGCAGCAGAACCGATAGCAGGAGCAGCGTCAGCGCTGGTGGTATCGGAGGTCTCGTTGTTGGAACAGCGCAGCCACACGCCGTCCGTGCTGTGTGTAGCGGTAGAAGATGAAGCGCCGCCGCCGCCCTCGTAAGGTGGCGGTGAGGGCAGTCGCCACGGACCGGACGGGGGGGCGCTAGCAGTGGAGGAAGTGAGGTCGAAAGGTCGAAGAGGGAAGCCGAAAAACGTACCGCTCACCCCTTGCCCTTCGGGTTCTTCGTACGCCTCGTCGTCAGCGTCGTTCTCTGTCTCACCCTGTTGCTGCTCCTCCTCCTCCTCTTCTTCTCGGTTCAGGGGCTGAGTGTCCGAATAGCTGTAACTCTCAGCGCGAGCGGCGTCGAGGGCGTCCGTCGATGTAGTGGTGGAGGAGAGGGGCTGTGCAACGTGCGGCAGGTCATCAAAGTCATCAACAGTAGTGGGGAGGTAAAAACCCGGTTGCCAGTACTGCGCTGTGCCAGGAGCGTTGTCGTCAGTAGTAGTAGCAGTAGCAGCAAGTGCAGCAGAAGCAGCCGCAGCAGGCGCAGCCGCAGCAGACGCAACAGTAGCAGGCGCAGCAGCAGCCTCAGCAGGCGCAGCCGTAGCAAGCGCAGCAGTAGCAAGCGCAGCAGCAGCAGCAGCAGCAGCAGCAGCGGCAGGCGGGACGGCGGTAGCAGCGGCAGCGCGCTTAGCAGCAACGTGTACCGTCGCGAGTGTAACAACGTCGCTAGCACGACGACTGCTACCAGTAGTACTACTAGTACTACTACCACTACTACTACTACTGCTACTACTAGTGCTACTGCTACTACTACTACTACTACTACTGCCGCGAGCGCTCGCTACAGCAGGAGGGTGATAAGACCAACCGGCTGCGGCGGTAGTCTCATGTTCAGTAGCAAGAGCAGGCACTGACGCTAAACGAACGCTGTTCCGCGTAGTCTTCTTGTTCTTGAACGCCGCTAGCTGTTGTCTTTTGCTCATGGTGGTGACTGTAGAGAGCAGCAAAAAAAAGAATGAGTGAGTGAATGGAGGTTTCCAAGCCCCTTATATACGCCTTCTCGCTTCTAGAGCTAAGCTACTTACCGACCCTGTTCAGCTGCCGCCGGCTGGCCGGCGGCCATTCACAAAGAGAAACAAAAAGACATAAGGCATGACGTTTTCAGCTGGATCCCTTTCCCCCCCCCTCTTTTGAGAGATCGACTGTGATGATGAGCTAAGCCGCTTACCACCCTGTTCAGCAATTCAACGCGCATTAGCTGTATAAAGGGTTAAGCGGTTGCTGCCTGCCGTCGACTGACCGGCGGCGGCCATTCACAAAGACATAAGGTATGACGTTTTCAGCTGGATCCCTTTTTGAGGGATCCACTGTGGTGAGCTAAGCCGCTTACCACCCTGTTCAGCCATTCAGCGCGCGTTAGCTGTATAAAGGATTAACGGTAACGGTGATGAGCTTACAGTGTGTATACAAAAAAAAACTACAGGAGGCGTGTGGCGTGAAGCAGGACCCCCCTAAGACGAACGTGTCTGTCTGTGAGTAGAGGCGTGTGCATGTGGTGAGCGACTTAAGTGTAAGACAAAAATCGCCACCTCCTGCCGTGGTGAGTAGACCGGGCCGGCCAGGCGGGCGGGCGGCCGGCTAGTTCAATAGGGAGGGGTGACAGCTGCCTAAGGCTGTGCATGAAAAAAAATCCGATTTTCACCTGACCTCTGACGTTTGTTACAATGAATGTCAGAGGGAGGGAGACGTCCTCGGGTAGGGGGTAGGAGGTATTAAGGCTATGAGTGAGGAAAAAACACCGTTTTCAGCTGGTCTCCACGGATAGCGATGCCACACCCCCTCGTCATCTAAGCTCTTAAGGAGCGGAGCGGCTGAAAAAGCGTCATGCGGACAGGGTGCTAGACAGCTGGAGCGCTGTTGGAAATGGGATTAAACTCCCTCTGTATAAAAAGCTCTCATTTCTGTTGGAAAAAAAACATATCACCTCTGACCCCAGTAACGGCTACTACCACCACCACCGCCACCACCACCACCGCCGCCACCGCCGCCGCCGCCGCCGCCGCCGCTGCCGCCGCCGCCAAGACGAGACGAGATGGCTCAAGCTATTCCACTTTCAAGCTCGCCTTCACCGCCCGGTGCGCCTGAAAAAAAGTTAATGCGGCTTGACGACGTGAGACGCGGCGCGAGGCAGCAGACCGATGATGGGGAGACCCGACAGGTAGGACAGCGGCGGTTAGCCTATAGCGACGCCTTGCTTCGTCAACTAGGTAAAGAGTTGAGCGGCTGTTGGAGAGAGTTGGGCAGTAGCTTAAAAGTCAGCGCCGCCCGTATGGATGCTCTAGTAGAGCGCAGTGTCAAGACACCGGAGGAGCTGTGTACGGCGATGTTCCGAGTGTGGTGGGGTGAAACCCCGCATCGTCATAGATGGGGCGAGCTCGGTCGCGTCTTCACCCGCATAAGACGCATGGAACTGTTGGCTCAGTGGATGGCCCTTCTCCACAGACAGGGGTTGGATTTCGAAAACCCCGACTCGCGCGCGATGCATAAGCACTTGGGCACCCTCGGCAGACGTCTGGGTAGCAGGTGGAAAGAGGTGGGGGACCATTTAAAATTGTCGCCTGAGAGGTTAGATAAGATCGCTGAAGAATGCGAATACGGAGGAAGTCCCGCTGAGTGGGCCTTCCGAGTGTTGAAAATGTGGCAAGATGAAGCTGACGGCGCCGGCGGTACGCCTTTTGAACTCCTTCGAGTGTTGACTGAGGACATGGGAAAGTTTGGCCTCGGCATCGCGATATTACTTGACTTTATCAAGCAAGAAACAACGAGAACGACGGACATGTGAATTGTTGTGTTTTATTTTCATACGTCTTCTTTATTAGTAAGTAAAAAAAAAAATATCATAACAATTAAGACGCGCGATCTCTTAAAGTGTCACTTCCTCCAGTCGCAGCTGATCGCCTCATCGCAGCACGTGATAAACAAAAAAAAAACGAAGAGACACGCTTCTTCCTCTCGAGAGGAAGAAGCGTGTCTCTCGATTGAAATCTTTTTCTTTTCTTTTTTTCTTAAAAGAGACAAACGCCCCTTAGAGTGCTCCCCCACCCCCCTAGAGTGCCCCCCTCCCCCCTCCCCCCCTCCCCCCCACCACCCGCCCCATGCATCCTAAAAGCGCCCCCCTCCCCATGCATCTTAAAGAAGCCCCCCTCCCCCCCTCCCCTCCCCTCCCCCCCTTATACACTCTAAAGAACGCTTCTACCTAGTTCAATAAGTCACTTCCAGTCGCTCGTAAAACAATAAAAAATGAAAAAAAATGAAAAAAAAACTTATATCGTAGTGTTTTTTATTAGTTTACCGAAAAAAAATAAGAGACTCGCCTCCTCCTCCAAAAAAAAAAGATATCACATTTTAAAGCCCGTGACCCCTTAAAGACGCTCATCTCTTCATTAAGTCGCGTGACGTCACTTCTTCTTCTTCTTCTTCTTCTTCTTCTTCTTCTTCTTCTTCTTCTTCTTCTTCTTCCGGTCACGTGATCAATCAGGTCACTTCCGGTCACGTGATCCTCAATGAGGTCACTTCCGGTTGGCCATTAGGTCATGTGACGTCACTTCCGGTCCCCTAAGTAGGTCAGTAGGTTACCCAGAATGCACCATCCCCTAAGTAGGTCACTTCCGGTCACCCAATGGAGGCCTCTGATTGGCTTCAGGGTTACCCAGAATGCACCGCTAATCCCCTAAGTAGGTCACTTCCGGTCACGTGACCAAATGGAGGCCTCTGATTGGCTAACTAGGTCACGTGACGTCACCACTAATCCCCTAAGTAGGTCACTTCCGGTCACGTGACCAAATGGAGGCCTCTGATTGGCTGCATGTCGATTGAGTAATAAACAGTACTTAACTATAGTCCCGTTCCGATACATACTATACTACTGATACCCAAGAAATATATTAGTGGTTCTAGTAGAAAGAGTTACGCTTGCCTCCACTATGTATATGTTTGGAGACAATATATTTGTTTTTTGGGTTGTTTGGAGATAAAATTTGTCATTTGTATTAAGGTAGTATAATAATACTGCACTTAGTGCTGCTATTTAGACGCTGTGATATTGTCTGAAGGGGGGTAGTGTAGTGGGTCGCCGCTGTACTATTTCTAGGGAACCAGTTGGAGTTATATTTGGTATATGTGTTGTCGTGTATCCAGGCCGCACTCCTGTCTACTGCCGAGTATAAGGTTATATAAGCCCACCTGAGGAATGGTGGAGCGCGGCCTGGTTATGTGCATTGAGCCGTGACCGCCACGTGTCACCCGACATATCTCGGGTACAGTGTCGGCTCGGATGCACCGGCGCGTGGTTACCCGGAGTTCCTCGGGAACTCAAGTGTTTACGAGTAATGGAGAGAATTACATAACGACCAGTACATAAGACCTGGAGTTCTGCTAATCGGGGACCCAGTCTTGCTGCGCACTTCGGCCAGCTTGGCTGCTCCACAACAGAGCTTCCCCGAACTCTGTTGTACCTTTTAGGCCTAGTCCTGTCGCTGCTTCCACCTTGGTCACCCTGCGTCTTTCTCTGTTCTACCCTCTGGGGGAACTAGAGGAGATAGACGCACTGGTGTACAACTCCGGGTCCAGAACTCCCTACGGGGGAGTCTGTCCCAAGAGGAGTTAACCAAGATGGAAGAGAGCATTGGAACTCGGGAACTATGTACTAGACCGTGAGCGTATACCTCCTGTATGTTCATATGACCACTGGTGTTCAGAAGCCTATTTGATTATTGCTATCCGTCTGTATGATTACGAGCCGTCTGTCAGAATGAATAAAGTGTAATTTCTGAACAACCTATTTCCGAATCTGGAGTTTTTCATAGCAGATGTCTATCTTAGAATAGCCAACAGCTACACTATGTATACTTCACGATAAACGATTAAAGTTTTTTAACACTTCCCAGAACCCTGTATAATTGTAACTGTAAACGTTGACAATCTAACCATCCTCAATCTAGAAGTCTTCAGTTGCCCTGTACTAAGTTAATTCGTTTCAAATACCTCATTTTTTGAAAAGGAGGGGAGAGATTCTGTCAAAATGGCCGTGTCCGACAGTGTCAAAGGCAGACGGCAAGTGTGAGTGTCAAAGTCCAGCCCTGCCGGGTGTGTCTATCATACCCGACACCCAACACGAGGAAACAACAGACGCCGTTATCAGCGTCCCAATCACACCTACCCCATGTGAACAGTGTAGAAATGATTATGATATTTCTTTTATATATATTTGTTGTAAATATTAAACCCTTAATACCCCCCCCCCTCCCCACACACACACCTGCTGGCTTATCACCTTCCAGCTTATTCAACATTTAAGTAACCATTTCCATAAACTAACATACGGGTAATAGGGCTGTCTAATTATATCTTGGACAGTGCAATATCCCATTACCACCCCCCTACGAGGGCTAGTGGCCTAACTACCGCTTAACGGAGCTATATTATATATATAAAGCTGTGGAATACAGTAATACAATCTATAAGGTTATGTATTTCCTCAGGATAAAAATAAACGAAATAACAACAACAACAACACCCCATACAGAGGTGACCCTGGAAGGCGACTGACTCTAAGAGGCTATATTCTTCCACGTCCATATCAGACCACTGCAAACGGCAAAACCCAACCCTCCCATTTCTATAAACTTCATGTAACTCAAATCCATTACCATGCACAGGGAACATCTCTATCCCTATATCTACTTTTACATCGTGAAAACCCAGCGGCAGAAATAGAAATGCATCTTTTTGTTTTTGTTTTGGAGAAGCCATGATGACAAGGTCCCAATACGTAATCCGCCATCTTGGATTGTTCATACCAGCTGCTTTGATTACAAATATAAATGTGGACTAGAGACGCGGCCATCACGATGTTCATGAGTGGGGGAGGGTGACTTTGTGACACGATAGAAAGTGGGAACTATTGTGTTGTAGAATCAGTTATATCCGCCGCCACATCCGCCGTCACATTCAGTATATATACTTTACCCTTAGGCCACTCAAAAATCGTGATGTGGGGAAATTTTTTTGTTTAAAGATTATCAATGAGAAATATGTGAAAAAAGGATAAATATTGGCATATTTTGTATCAAATCAAAGCTTAGGCTGTCAGTAATGCAGTAAGCTATGGAAAATTTACAATATAACACTTTTTGTGGATCACTAAACTACTAAAATGTGATAATCATTAGCGAAAAGTCTTTATTTTCCTATGTATTTTAGCTGTCTTAGGCCATTCAAAAAAATAGAATGGTTTCTCATCACCGCATGCATCATGACAATCAGGTTTTGGGGAAAACTTCTTTCTTTTTTTTGCCAAATTTTGATGAAAAACCTCATCAAAATGGACAAAATTAGTCATATTTGGTATCAAATTAAAGCTAACATTCCCAGCAGTGCAGTGGTATACAAATAACTTACATTTTCGCCACTTTTAAAGATCAATTAATTCTTAACCAGTAAAATGTGTCTTTTAGCCAAAGACACCCGTAAATTACCCTATACATTTTGGCTTACAAGTGGAAAAAAAATAGGGGAAAAAAAGCCTCCCTCGTCAGATTTCTCAGACCTTGGTGATGAGAAACCCCTTTTTTTTTGAGTGGCCTGATAGAAAGTGGGAATTTTAGTTTTGTTTTGACCCTCTGCACCCCCCCCCCCCCCCCCCCCCATACGTCAGAAGGAGGCGGCCTGTGGGTGTGAGGTGCCGGGACCGGGGCAGGACAGGCCCGGGGCGGCCTGCACGGGCGCCGTCCTCATAGTTATAGTAGCGATGACAGCCCAAAAATAGGATCCCACCAGAATTACACGAGAAATAGCTCAAGCAGAGCGCATTGAAAGCAGCTTTTCATAGAACTTTACAGCAAGCTTAAATTCCCACTAGAAGAGATTCTATGACACTTTGATTATCTGTATCGTAAAATACTTTCTGCCATTCCCTGGCCAACATATTTGCCAAAATATTGAGATAAGACCGACCCTTAAACATGCACTGCATGCGGTGCCATTAGGCATTACTGTACATAAATGCTCATAAGTTTTGATTGAGAAGGCCGATTTACAAACCAATTACATCACCTTAAAGCTAAGAATTGGGAGATTAACGTATATAAGGCCTGTTTCATAGCTATAGGCAGAAACTGAAATTCTCCCAACAAACCATAGTTGTAAACATACTTCCAATTTTTTCCCCCATGAAACTTTATGCATCGATAGATAGATTAGACCTTCCTCTTTAAATACATACCACCTACATGTAATTCTGACATATACAGCCTTTTCTATTGCATATTCAAAAATACCTGTTTAGTATAGTGGCAGATACGACGGGCAAGACAAGTGTATTGGGCTGTCATCGCTAGTTATAGGCCGGAGGTAACCCTGTAGAGGCCGCATAGTCAGCAGGGGCGTAGGAAATGGTCAGCATGAATTCAGCCCTGGAGCGAGTAACTCGCCAGTGCTGTATTCAGGCATCATGCCAATCATATGGAATGATGAATTCATGACGACAAAGAAGTGGGGAGGGACACACGACATTGTCCCTACAGCAAGAACAAGGATAGGCTGTTCCCTCCTCTTTCTATGCAGAAACCCAACTTTTAATGGTCTATAATTTGATGAGTTTTTATCAGAGCACTACATAATAAACACCATTATGATTGTATATTATGCCCCTTTCAAATTCCTTGCATTAGAAAGACCGTAGGGATGGAATGTGAATGGAACAAAAACGTTCGTTTTTAGTTTATTTTTCTTTCAACAGCCCTTTGAGCTGGATTATCATCAGAATTAATCTCTTTGATGGATCCGCTTTTTTCTAGACTTGATTTACTAGAGAACGCTCCCTCGGTTAATGGATATTCCTATTATTAAGGCCTACAGAGGTGCTTTATTGCATCATGCCGACCAAATGCCAGCTATATGGGGGCGGGGGGGGGGGGGTAGATGGGGGGGGTCCCCATGTCCCATGTCGATTTTAAGAAATGGCAATGTCACATGTCACTAAGGAAAAAGCCATGTCACTAGTGTCACTAAGGGGAAAATGTAGGGGCACCGTAATTGATATATTTGGGCTCTTGGGGCCGTAGGCCCCAGGAATTTAAAAAGATTTGACTACCCACAAGGACGGAATTTGAAGGAAGAGTTGGGTCGCATACTATGTCTTTACACTAAATGAGAATTTCTTTATTCATGTCACATGTCGATTTTAAGAAATGGCCATGTCACATGTCACTTAAATGACCATGTCCCATGTCGATTTTAAGAAATAGCCATGTCGCCATGTCGATTTTAAGAAATGGTCATGTCGCCATGTCGATTTTAGGGGTCGATACCCATTATGGTGTTGATACACTCCCGGAGGATTGGAATGATGCATTCATGACGACAAAGAAAGGGGGAGGGGCACGTGACATGGGCGTTAGTGACATGTGACATGAGGAATATAAGAGAAAGTGACATTAGCCATGGACATTTCTTAAAATCGACATTGTGACATGGCCACTCTCAGAATCAACAGGGGAAAGGAGGACTCTCCCCCTCCCCCACCACCTCCCCATCCAGCCCCTAAATCATATATTAGATTGAAGTTCTATGTTGAAGCAATGAAGGGTTAACTCGAATGTACCCTGTCATCTATTATATATGCCCGATCAATATCAAGGGGGTATTATGAGTTATGACCAGGAAACAAGTTTGGTGTGTGTACGGCGTGTTGGTTTCGCACCCAGTCCAGAGCCGGGTACCATCCAGGCACCGGGCTAGTTGGGAGGACACTCACCGACTTATCTATATATGTGCCCCTACATGGGTAAAACGGGACACTGGCTACACAGCGAAACGGCCCTTTTCAACCCATTTTAAAAATCAACAGATATAGGAAATTAAGTATAAAAATCGACCTACAGAGATTGTTCTATGAGTTCCTATATATGTAAAAAGTGACGCTGTGAAGCACTGTGTTCCCTAAAAGGTGACACAGTGACACGCTCAAAAATCCAGTGGCGGACCTAGAGGGGGGGGGGGGGGCTTTTTGCATGCAGTAAAGAGTTCAATTGTCTTCTTTAGACCCCAATATTTGGTCAAAAATAGGGCCCCCTCCGTTTCCTGATCCTGGATCCACCACTGAAATCTATGTAGAGGTGGGTCTTCTTGTGATGGTAAAGAAGTACATATAGATTCCCTAAGGGAAAGTTATATGTCTCTACACTTGGTGAGCACTTCCCAATAGGGGGTGCCCAGGTTGGGAAATGCTCAGGAGGAAGAGTCTTAACACTAATTTGGTAACCTTTGTGGATTGGCAGTCCAAGATGTGGTATGTGTAAAGTATAGTGTGATATATCATAATGTGTAAAGTATATAGTGATATATCATAATGTGTCAAGTATAGTGTGATATATCACAATGTGTATATATCAGACGTGCAGCTACAACAACTGCAATAAGTAGGAGTCAGGTGGTGCCGTGTTGGGCTATCATATAACAGAGGCGTAGGAAGCAAATCTTCATTGGGGGGGGGGGGGGGCAGGCCCAGGGGGGCCCACTCCAACCAACTTTATGTATCAGTTTTTAAACATGATGTATCATATACACACTTATATTAGATTGTATGGAAAAGTAGTATTTGAGCCCCCTTTAGTTCTTATTTGGGGATCCAGCCCCTTCTGCACCCACATTTCCCTATGTGGGAAAGGTCAAAATTGGAAATTATGTGTACCATATGTCTTGACAAATTTGACAAAATATTCAGGCCCCCCTCCTCAGTGATTAAAAAATTGAAATAGTTTCTCATCAGCGCGCATCATAAAAAACTGGTTTAAGGAAAACCTTCTCTCTTTTCGCCAATTTTTGATGAAAAACCTGATAAAAATGGACAGAAATTGTCATATTTGGTATCAAATTAAAGCTAAGAATGCCAGCAATGCAGTGGTCTAGAAATAGCTTACGTTTACTCCACTTTTAAAGCTAAAATAATTCTTGACCAATAAAATGTGAATTTTGGTCACGGAAAGCGTAAATTATCCTATACATATTGGCCTGCAAGCAAAAAGAAAAAAAAGGCCTCCCTCGTCAGATTTCTCAGAGCTTGGTGATGAGAAAACACTTTTCTTTTGACTGGCCTAAAGATATAGGTGCGGATCACGATTTTACAATATTTCAATGAGAATGTCAGTTTTATATTCTCAATTATCAAATTATTGGATATCGTTGCTGGGGCCCAGCCCTCCCCAGTGGGCACAGAACATTGAATCAACATTGATGAGTGGTTGTCAATGTTGATACAATGTTGATCCAACGTTGATTCAACGCTAAACTCGATTTTGTGCCCACTGGGTCACTATACAGAGGGCTGACAGATATTGTCCCTGTTCTTAAATGACCACTCCCAACAAAAAGTAGTGTTTATGGGCAATTACAAAGTACATGTACTCTTATAAAGCACTATGCCAGTGTGCATCATGACGGCGGGCCCACGTTTACTTTTATAAGGCCACCTCATATTGATAACTTGGATTACGGGCTTTTGGCTCAAACTTTTTCGAAGGGCAGAGGGAAAAAAAGAAAAAAAAGCTGCCCTACGGGAGGGGCCGGGTCAACTTTTTTCCCAAAGGGCAGAGGAATAAAGAAATTTAAAAAAGGCATCGAAAACATCATTTTTGGGTAATGTAAGGAAGATATGTTGAGCTCGGAGGGCAAAGGTAAAAACTTTTTTTTAAACTTTTTTCTTTTTTTTTGCAAAATGCCAAAATCTCGGAGGCGGATCCGTAATCCAAGTTATCAACATGAAACGGCCTAAAGCGCTATCCCAGCTAACAAGAAAACACGTTATTTTACGTCAAAATAACGTTTTAAAACTTTGGATATAAATAATGATATGCCATAGTAACGAGCCTTAGAGAAACGTTATAATGTTATAAAATGTTGTATAACGGTTTTTTTGTTTACTTGGATGCCTTCATTAACAGTCTACTGTTCACATAAGGTCAAACATTATCATCCTAATCTATTTTTTACAAATAATATGCATATATATGATCTAGCTCGGATATTGGTATATTTGGAGGCTCATACAGAACAACTGACGTGGTCGTAGGGAACTGGTGACGTGATGAAACCTGTTTGATGACCACCAGTAAAAAGTGTTTCAGAAGATAAAATCGTCAGAAAATATAATTGGACATATTTGCCTTTTTTGTAATATATAGTATATGTCCTATATATAAAGTGTATAGTTGATATTCTGAAATGGCCTCAGAAATCATTTGACAACCGTTTGGGATCTATACATTTGACATGGTCGTCAGCACCAATAATTACACAAGTGACCAGTTTTGACGAAAATCAAATTATGACGACTGACGAGTCCATTCTGAAAGACCCTCCTGGCATGTTGTGTCTCAATGACTACCATTAAAAAGTGATATCATGCCATGGTGTGTACCCTGAAGTGAAACGTATAAATGTGAAACAAAAACCATAGTTGCAGTTTGGTCAGACAAACGCACGATTACATACCAAATATGATTATTTTTAAAAAGTGTGGTAAATGCTGAACCGTCCCCAGAGTCAGCCCCAGGGTCACGATAAGATGCGGCCCGGGAAAACCCAATATTTCTGTGTAAGAAGGCAGTTGTGTAAGAATCCCAGCCGCCCCCCCCCCACACACACAGGTCCCTGTGTCCCTCCATGGTCATGGCCATGCTATGTTGTACTTAGTGGATCCAACTCTTGGCAAAGGAGTGGCAACGCCTAAACATCCCTGGGTCCTCTTTCACAACAACTGCCGTATCTGCCGGGCCGTCAAAATATGTTGCCGACAATGCAATATCAACCTGATCGTCATCGTCAAACCCTAATTTATGTACCCCGGCAGATACGGCAGTCGTTCTGAAAGAGGACCCTGGAGGCTCATTCAGAACAACTGACGTGGTCGTAGGGAACTGGGGACATGACGAAACCTATTTGACGACCACTAGTAAAATTTCTTTCACAAGATTTCCTATAATCTATAGAAAATTAATGTAAATACTACAATTTGCCAGCTACAAATACCCTTGTCAATTACAAATATTGCAGTATTGACTAAAATCGCAATATGACGACTGACGAGTCTGTAGAGCCTCCTGGAATAAGGAAATGTTCTCTTCACATTTAATAAGATAGTGAAGTGGTTGAGCAAAAGACATGAACATAAATGATCATGCGTCTTTCGCAGAAAACCTATGTATTGACACCTCCACTTTACCTTAAAGCCCACTACACCTTAACCCTTTGGGGTCTGCATAGTGCTTTAATTCATTGGAGTCATTGATTAATTACAAAGAGGGGGGCGTACAAATTGTTGACCCCCACATGACCCCCCACATGGTGGGGGGGGGGGTTATACCCCAGTTTAACAAAACACAACAAGCGCTTAGCTATACTAAGGTCAAAGGGACAGGGAGGAATATTACCGGCACCTTCGGCGAGTAGGGGGGGGGGGCGAAAATATTCCACATGCTCTTAATGCATAATTTGACCACCTCATGTCCTTTGTCGTCATAATACATTATGGCGAGTTACTCGTGAATTCATGGATCATGGCAACAAAGGGATGTTACACAAGTTAAAGGGCCAATATCACGTCGACATGTAGGTATCTCAATTTCTCCTCCAAACCTGAATGGCGTAAATCCAGTAAATCCTCAACAAGATTGCTTTCATGTTCCACCATTTGGTAAACTCCCTGTAGATGCCCTGTAGACGCCGCACAGGCGCTACAGGAACGCCGGCTACCAGCGGACGTGAAATGTCGTCTGCCTTTGACGGCAGACGACAAGCCAGCACTGCGTGACGCTGGGGGAGCGGTGGGTAGGTGGGGATAGGTAGCTGTAGGTAGGGGGACGAGGAAGGTGGAGGCAGGGAGCGGGAGGAGGAAGTTAAATATGACTTCCTTCTTAGTGATGGCGCGTGTACCTACAGACAAAAAGATTTTTTGTTTACTCCTTTTTGTTAACTTTCGTGTAGTTATGTTGCCCTCTTTCTTTGCAGTGTTTACTTTGTTAGTTTATATTTTATTGTTATTTCCCTTGGTTTATCTTCTTCAGACGTTTTGTTGACCGTTGGGTAGGCTAGTACTGAAGGCCTCATGTAGTGAACCCATCCCCAGTCACTGCTTGTACATGGCACGCCCGGGATGCAACTATGATGAGATGTTATAAAACAAACATACGATATTGTTGTTCATTGCGTCGTGATACAATGTTTGATTTTAAGTTAAATCCACCATCTTATACACTATTTGACTTCATAGAAATTTATTCCGAGCTGTATATTAGCTTGAGTTGTTATTTAATCCAATATCAATGAACGGGGTTGCATAGCTATACTCTCTCATGACATTTTTTTTTAAATTATGCAAGTGTGCGTTTTATCATCTGCCCAAACATGCCCCCATGTCCCCTGAGTCAGACGTGTATTTATAACCGTTATCACTCACACATTGACATGCACTGAGATTGATATATAACACTGTAACAGGTCACCCTGTGTAGGCAGCCATCTTGTTCGCTATAGCACTGTAGCTGGTCACCCTGTGTAGGCAGCCATCTTGTCCCCTATAGCACTGTAGCTGGTCACCCTGTGTAGGCAGCCATCTTGTCCCCTATAGCACTGTAGCTGGTCACCCTGAGTAGGCAGCCATCTTGTCCCCTATAGCACTGTAGCTGGTCACCCTGAGTAGGCAGCCATCTTGTCCCCTATAGCACTGTAGCTGGTCACCCTGAGTAGGCAGCCATCTTGTCCCCTATAGCACTGTAGCTGGTCACCCTGAGTAGGCAGCCATCTTGTCCCCTATAGCACTGTAGCTGGTCACCCTGAGTAGGCAGCCATCTTGTCCCCTATAGCACTGTAGCTGGTCACCCTGAGTAGGCAGCCATCTTGTCCCCTATAGCACTGTAGCTGGTCACCCTGAGTAGGCAGCCATCTTGTCCCCTATAGCACTGTAGCTGGTCACCCTGAGTAGGCAGCCATCTTGTCCCCTATAGCACTGTAGCTTGTCACCCTGAGTAGGCAGCCATCTTGTCCCCTATAGCACTGTAGCTGGTCACCCTGAGTAGGCAGCCATCTTGTCCCCTATAGCACTGTAGCTGGTCACCCTGAGTAGGCAGCCATCTTGTCCCCTATAGCACTGTAGCTGGTCACCCTGAGTAGGCAGCCATCTTGTCCCCTATAGCACTGTAGCTGGTCACCCTGAGTAGGCAGCCATCTTGTCCCCTATAGCACTGTAGCTGGTCACCCTGAGTAGGCAGCCATCTTGTCCCCTATAGCACTGTAGCTGGTCACCCTGAGTAGGCAGCCATCTTGTCCCCTATAGCACTGTAGCTGGTCACCCTGAGTAGGCAGCCATCTTGTCCCCTATAGCACTGTAGCTGGTCACCCTGAGTAGGCAGCCATCTTGTCCCCTATAGCACTGTAGCTGGTCACCCTGAGTAGGCAGCCATCTTGTCCCCTATAGCACTGTAGCTGGTCACCCTGAGTAGGCAGCCATCTTGTCCCCTATAGCACTGTAGCTGGTCACCCTGAGTAGGCAGCCATCTTGTCCCCTATAGCACTGTAGCTGGTCACCCTGAGTAGGCAGCCATCTTGTCCCCTATAGCACTGTAGCTGGTCACCCTGAGTAGGCAGCCATCTTGTCCCCTATAGCACTGTAGCTGGTCACCCTGAGTAGGCAGCCATCTTGTCCCCTATAGCACTGTAGCTGGTCACCCTGAGTAGGCAGCCATCTTGTCCCCTATAGCACTGTAGCTGGTCACCCTGAGTAGGAAGCCATCTTGTCCCCTATAGCACTGTAGCTGGTCACCCTGAGTAGGCAGCCATCTTGTCCCCTATAGCACTGTAGCTGGTCACCCTGAGTAGGCAGCCATCTTGTCCCCTATAGCACTGTAGCTGGTCACCCTGAGTAGGCAGCCATCTTGTCCCCTATAGCACTGTAGCTGGTCACCCTGAGTAGGCAGCCATCTTGTCCCCTATAGCACTGTAGCTGGTCACCCTGAGTAGGCAGCCATCCTGCCCCCTATAGCACTGTAGCTGGTCACCCTGAGTAGGCAGCCATCTTGTCCCCTATAGCACTGCCCCCCTCCCCACTCTTTTGACCAACCCTAAAAAAGGTCAGACCTATAAGGTCAAGTAAAAAGGGGTCAAAAAGTGTCAGTCCCCCCTACCTTAAAACTGCTTGCCACGCCTCTGAAACTTTTGGCAAAAACTAGTGAAAGGGAAAGGAGAGTCTGAAAAAGGTCCCAAAATATGTGACGTCATTTGTGAAGTCCCGTGGGGGGGGGAGGGCGGTTAGTTTAGTCTGTTTAGAGTGGTGTAATGCCTTTCAATACATCCCTACAGACTATAGTTCCTTTCTCTGCCGCTGCTACTGCCACCATGGCGCTGTAGTCGTGTCATAAAACCCTTATACATACATACACCCTTACACCCCCTTACATATCTACAGATGAGGAGGCGGGGAGGTCTGATTTTAGCTTCCTGGTCTTATCACACTGATAATGTTTATCATGCTGATAGCCGGGGTATGCCCACTGCTGTATCGGCATAGCGTTGTATCACATGCTCTATTAAAGATAACACACTGCGAGACGTGCTGTTGTCCGGTATAAGGACCTTATGGAATTATTTTATTAAGGTATCCCAGTACGACACACTAACAATATGTCTTTCATTGATTCATGTCGAAAAGATTAGTAAAAGAGGAGTGATTTGATTTTTACAAAAACAGTGATAGCAATTAATGGAGGTTATTTTCCGTTTTCTCATGATATGCAAATTTAGTGAAGAATTGAATTGATAATTTGGATCATGTGTAGGTACACTGTAGAAAGACATTCCTGTAGCATTGATGCAACCAGAACTAAGTAATAATCCCTGATTTCCTGATCAGGGACAATTAATAGAGTGATGACTGACTAGCTTATCCTTTTACTGATTTCTCAGTTTTCATTCGACTTGTTGTAGGGGGCCTTAACTTAGCCCGTTTTGTTGTCATTGTTGTTGTAGGGGGCCTTAACTTAACCCGTCTTGTTGTCATTGTTGTTGTAGGGGGCCTTAACTTAACCCGTCTTGTTGTTGTTGTAGGGGGCCATAAATTAACCCGTCTTGTTGTCATTGTTGTTGTGGGGGGCCTTAACTTAACCCGTCTTGTTGTTTTTGTAGGGGGCCATAAATTAACCCGTCTTGTTGTCATTGTTGTTGTAGGGGTCCTTAACTTAACCCGTCTTGTTGTTGTTGTAGGGGGCCATAAATTAACCCGTCTTGTTGTCATTGTTGTTGTGGGGGGCCTTAACTTAACCCGTCTTGTTGTTGTTGTAGGGGGCCATAAATTAACCCGTCTTGTTGTCATTGTTGTTGTAGGGGGCCTTTACTTTACCCATCTTCTTCTTATTGTTATTACTTAACCTGTCTCTTTGTTAATGTTGGTAGGAGTTCATGTTAGGACTAAGGCGTAACCCGGACCACAATCTGAGGGTGGTGTGCTGTTGTTATCGTCTCTTTATTGTTGTTGTAGGGGGCCATAGTTAACCCGTATGGTTAGTATTGTCTTAGGCGGCCATTATTTAACCTGGCTTGTTATTATTGTTTTAGTAGGCCGTTATGTAACCCGTCTTGTTGTTATTGTTGTAGGGGGCCATTATTTAACCTGTCTTGTTGTTATTGTTGTAGGGGGCCATTATTTAACCTGTCTTGTTATTATTGTTGTAGGGGGCCATTATTTAACCCATCTTGTCATTGTTGTCGTAGGGAACCGTTATTTAACACATTGTGTTTTTCATGTTGTAGGGGGCCGTAACTTAACCCATCTTGTTGTTGTTGTTGTTGGGGGTCATTATTTAACCTGTCTTGTTATTGTTGTTGTAGGAGGCCATATTTAACCTGTATGATTATCACTGTTATAGGGGGGCCATTATTTAACCCGTCTTGTTATTATTGTTTTAGGGGGCCATTATTTGAGCCGTCTTGTTATTATTGTTGTTGTAGGGGGTTATAAGTTAACACATTGTGTTTTTCATGTTGTAGGGGACCGTAACGTAACCTATCTTGTTGTCTATGTTGTAGGGAGCCATTATTTAACACATCATGTTTTTCATGTTGTAGGGGGCCGTAAGCTGTGGGAGTTTGTACTCGGACTACTTTGTAACCCGGACTACAACCCGAGCGTGGTGCGTTGGCTGGACGTGCAGCAAGGCGTGTTCATCTTCACCCACTCCCGGGACGCAGCCTCGCTCTGGGGGCAGCGCCGCGGTCACCCGACCATGACCTACGAACACATGAGCCGCGCCATCAGGTAAATACACCCCACTCCTCTCAGTATCAGCTGTAATTTGATACCAAAACTGCTACTATTGACCAGTTTTTAACATCTTTAAGAAAAGAAAATCATGAAAGAATAACTTGACCTAGACTCAACCATCTGTCTTGAGATGTCCAGCTCGATTCAAGCATGATAAACCTTCTATTTGTGGGGCCCTTGATGGGGGGGTCCCCATGTCGCATGTCGATTTTAAGAAATGGCCATGTCGCATGTCTATGTTGCATAAAAATGCTCATGTCCCATGTCGATTTTAAGAACTGTCCATGTCCCATGTCACTATCTTTTTAAGCCTCATCACGCATGTCACTAGGCCTCATGTCGCATGTCGAATTTAAGAAATGACCATGTCGCCATGTCGAATTTAGGGGTCTAGGGCCATATTTGTGTATAGAAATATTACCGTCCATGAAGATAAAGGATTTGTTTAAGTTCTGTATCTGCCCGACAGATTGACCTTGAAAGTCCCTGTATTTTGTTGAAACCCTTTATAAGGGTTTTTCGCGAAATACGTAGGTTTGAGGAAATACTATTATTATTATTAGTATTAGCAAAATACGTGGCTCAGTGTCTAGGCTAATCCGACTTGATATTTCGTCAAACATTTAAAAATAAGTACACAAGGGAGTGGTCATTTTTTAACAACTGGCAGGGGGGGTCACTGGACTTTTGTGCGAGCAGGTCAGAATTCTTTGGTCCCCACAATGGCAGGGGCTGAAATTATTTCAGCCCCCCCTGAGCGCGGCAGAAGAGATCCAAATTATTTTGATCCCCCTACCCTTCAAAGGGTCCAAATTGTTTGGTTTCCTTCCCCCAGATCCACCAACCCCCCCCCCCCCCCCCCCCCCGACAACTCTCTAATTGAGGTGGGCATCTTGGTGGACTCTACCCTGGGTCAACTTCTCTAAGCCTTAAATTTGATACCGGAACCACCGGGTGGGGATGACACTTGGGGGACATCCCTGTCTTCCCAGGGTCCTCCTCATGCTGCATGGTGATTAACTATATAGAACAGGGTAGGGCTGTTTCTTCCTATTTATACAAGAATCTGTCCTGAAGCTAATATAAACAATAGAACTTTATGCCCACTGATCTCATGTGTGTAAACAAACTCATTAAAATTAAAGGAACGGTCTTCCTGCCGTTGATCTAAACCACTACGACATCCTTGTTAAGTTGTGGTTATAGGATGTGTAGCAATCATTAGGCCAAGAAAAAAAATTGCTGTGTTCCGGTAACATGGCCCAAAAAAAGTAGGGTAGGTAGGTGGTTTTTCTTTTTTTTTTACCCAAATATTTTTAGGGTTATTTGGTAAATTTCGTACATTTTACAGATATTTGGCCAAATTTAGGCCCCAAAAACGCATTTTCCCATAAACAACTCCCCAAACAAAATTTTTGGGGCGGGCCAAAAAAAAGGGGAGGTCGGGATACCGGAACACAACAAAAAAAATGTTTAGGCCTTATGCGAAATACAGTGAAGGAGCCTTTTAGGCTCCCTTCACTGAATACGCCCACAACTTGGTACATGTACAAGGCCTATAACTACTTTATACCACTAGCTGTATGCAGTATACAAGAGGTGTGAAATGCTTTGTTACAACATTGTTTGGTATAAGTTTATATAACACCTGAGTATAAAATCCCCCAAACAGAATCCTCACATGCAGGCATATCCCGGCCCTGTGAGCCTGTATTACCCAGCAAAGGACCCCATGTATAAAGGCTCAGGCAACTAACAAGTGGTTTGCTGGGTGTTCCTTCCTGGCAGTCTTCTGGTCTAGACAAGTTGCACTGGTGTGACCAGCAGTTGGACTGTTAGACCATAGTGTGTAGTATTGAGTACTATTGATACCCACCAGTGTACTGTACCTAAAGTAAAAGTACACATAATAATACGGCACTCCTACATATAGACTGTAAAACCCCGCCTTTAATACGCCCCCACCTTAAAGACAGCCCCCCAACTTGAGAAAAAGAAATCCGTCTTGTGCAAAAGAATTATTACATTTCGGAAAACCCCACCGACGACCCCTGATTTTGAGGGATTTTGGGGCTCAAGCCTACCTCACAGAGCCCCTCCATACTAATTTGTCTAGTTGAATGCAGCAGTGGTGGCACTAAATACATCACCATAACCCATCCGGGGGTGGGGAGTTAGCTCAGAGGTAGAGCGTTTGCTGTGGTAGACTTACAGCATATCAAAGGCCTGTCCATCTCACACTGTGCCTATGTAGTGTGGGATGTAAAAGAACCATTGTCTCTGTAAATGTGTAGGGACATGCTTTCTATCTTCAGTCACCTCATAGATTCGATTACCATCACCCAACCCAACAACCAACCAACCATAGCCCATCCTCCTGATGCATTGCTATTGTAATTGAATAATTAACCAAATAAACCACTTTAAAAGAGAAAAAAAAAACTTCATACTCACTCCTTTTCTTGTCCTTTTTCCCAACATTTTTGGAAATCAAGTTTTGGAAAACCCCACCTTTAAGATGACCCTAACTTCAGGATAAAATCTGTCTTGTGCAAAAATATGAATCTATACAAAATCCATCTTAAAGCCGGGGTTTTACGGTAATATTCTGTTTCTCACTAGCTCCCCCTGTTGAACCTTGCAGACACTACTACAAGCGGCAGGTCATTCAGCGGGTTCCCGGTAAGCGCCTCGTCTACCAGTTCGGGCCCAACGCCCACGGCTGGCGGGAGCGGGTCCGTGCCAACAGCTCGGGTCTACTCGCTGAGCAGCTCCCGGACGACTTCTGTCCCCGTCAGAGCCCGGCACCGTCCTCTCCTGCTGCCAGCAGCCCAGACAGCAGCCCTGCATGCAGCCCCGGGCAGGGAGACATGGGAGATGAAACCCGCCCAGTCAGCCCCGCCACCCGTGAGATGGCAGCCACCCCTGAGGTACCAGTCACCATGGAGACCACAGACAACAGTGTGGTTCCCATGGATACCAGTGTCAACACAGCTCTAACCCCCAGCGAGGTAGCAGCAACTGGACACGGTGTGGCCGCGTATGATGTTGCCGCGTATGATGTTGCCATGGACGTGGTTGCTATGGATGTGGTTGCTAGGGACCAGGTTGCCATGACTACAGAGCGCGTACAGGAAGTTCCAGGTGGGACGTCAGACTGGTTGAACTACCTGCACTCTAAGCACACTCAGCAACAGGACAAGATGGCCGCCACGACCAATCACAAGATGGCTGCCATGACCAATCACAAGATGGCCGCCACAACCAATCACAAGATGGCCGCCATGACAAATCACAAGATGGCCGCCACAACCAATCACAAGATGGCCGCCACAACCAATCACAAGATGGCCGCCATGACAAATCATAACATGGCCGCCACACCCGATCACACGATGGCCGCCCTCAGCTTCTTGACAACACAGGCAGGCAGCACATTTGACCCGCTTGACCTTGAGTTCCAGGAAGGGTTCTACGAGGGCATGACGGATGTAAGGCCATTAGTGCTGCAGTCAGCTCCGTCTAAAGCCGTGCCTGATGTCATCGACCAGACACCAGTATTGGGGTACAGCGAGGACATGCAGGGGTTGGAGGTAGGGTACGGTGACCTGCTGCAGGGTGGTAAGGGGTACGCCGAGTGTGAGATCCCCCGGGGCGTGGTGCGACAGATTAACGACCTCCTGCTGCACGAGCAGCTACAGGAGCTGGAGGACAACCTGGGGTGGGAGGCTGAGGTAGATATGGGGGCCGACTGGTACCAGCACTACTGTTGAAGCATGTGTCAAGTTATAGACACAGGCACCAACTGGTACCAGCACTACTGTTGACATACAGGTTAAGTCATGGGGCTCCTCCGCCCAAAGGCCCCGGCTCTTAAGCCCTTAATGCACAAGGCAATCCTTGACCCAAGGCCCCTCCTCCATTCAGAAGTCCCGAGTGCGAGGGAATCCCTGACTCAAAAGGTGTTCAGAAGACCAAAGTTCAGATGCACTAAAGGCCAGCCCCAGAAGTCCAAGGGAATCCCCAACCCAAAGGCCTCAACTCAGAAGCCCCTAATGTACAAGGGAATCCCCAACCCTAATGCCCCCATTCAGAAGCCCCTAATAAACAAGGGAATCCCCAATCAAAAGGCCTCCACTCAGAAGCCCCTAATAGACAAGGGAATCCCCAACCAAAAGGCCTCCACTCAGAAGCCCGTAATAGACAAGGGAATCCCCAACCAAAAGGCCTCCACTCAGAAGCTCCTAATAGACAAGGGAATCCCCAACCAAAAGGCCTCCACTCAGAAGCCCCTAATAGACAAGGGAATCCCCAACCCAAAGGCCTCAACTCAGAAGCCCCTATTATAAAAGGGAATCCCCAACCAAAAGGCTCCTGTTCAAAAGCAGCAAAAGCAAGGAAACCCTTGCCCTAAAGGCCTCTGATCTAAAGCGCCAATTGCAAAGGAATCCCCGACCCAATTGCCCTCTAATCATACTGTCAACTATTGATTAATGCTATTTTCACAAATATCATTATGATATGAATTCGCAATGTTATAGAGTAAAATATAGAGGACTGTATAACTGATAATACCTTCTCTATGGGGCTACCAAGATCTGTAACATCAAGATGTGTAACACCAGTATGCGTCTCCTTTATGTGTTTGTGGCATTATTAGTGTATAATTGTTGTTTGTTTCAATGTTAACTTACTTCAGATGTAAATCATGTATGCTGGTACCGATGATTTATCTCTTTCTAACACAATGTAAAATCATGTCAATGTACATCTTTATATGCAAGCATTACCTAGTATGATGGTATTATGGGCCTATGACCTGGATGCAATGTCTCAAAATATGGATTATGGTTGACTTTAATGGTCCAAACATTGTATCTCACAAGTTAACAAGCATCAAAGGAGAAGAACACTGTAAATAGTTAGTGTAGGTACACAGTAGAATCTACTGTAGATCTACAGTAGAATCTACTGTACACCTAAAGAAAATGGCAACCAACGTTTGACAATATGAAAAATAATGTCACAGAGTCACATTTGTATCAATATATGTATACTTGTTTCATACGAGCAATGCTCACTTTATTTTCCATAGAAACATTCAAAGTACAACAATATTATACGGTCAAGCATTGCAACATTTTGCTCAATACGCATATAAATATGTAGTTCACGCCCAATCCTGCTGGACAGGGTTATTGTTAATGTTAACCTAAAGTCGTTCAGAGTGCTATAAACCTAACCTATTATATCCTGAGAATGAACAAGGCCCAAAAGTAAGGTGTGTTTCAGGCAACGTGGTGAAAAGAAAGATAGGTTGGTTTTCTTTCCTCCAAAGTTGAAACCACCAGCAATGAGTCCCGAATAGCAACATCAAATGTTGCTATAATATCTAGAAAAATATGAATATTTAAAAATCTCTGACACGGCCCTAGTCCACATGTGATGTGAAATGACTGACTAGACATAAATGATACCTGACATGAGATTGCACAATTTAATGCAAATGTGATTAAATTGTCTGATACAATTATGGGATTCCAAGTCAGATTTTGGACATGATTTCCAAACATTTCATGAATGTTTATCTCCTAAAGCCAACTTCCAGTAAATGATGTGGAAAGGTCATAATGGCATTTCAGCGGCTTTAGATGGCATTTACTGTAATCAAAACGTGAAGTTAAGCAGTCCAATCTTTGCTGAAATGTCAACATGCATGCAGTGCATGTTCATGGTGTCCTCTGGCTACAAATGCACAGCCAAAAATAATTTTCTCATTTAAAGAAACTAAGTTAAATTAACTCGCCTGGTGGACAAATGACTAGTTTTAGAAAATATGTTTTGTCCGCCAGTCGAATTAAGTTTCTTGAAATAAGAAACTTATTTTTGGATGTGTGGGATTGACCAGCAACATAGGATAACCTACACCAGCTGAATAAATGTAAATGGGATCTATCTATACGGCCAAAAACAATAATGAAACCATAGTGATAAAGAAATGGGATATAGTTGTGTACCCAATGTACCTTACACTCACCATAAGCTCAAAATAGAAGTACACATGTTGGAAATAGGTACGCGAAAAGTAGCAGTGAGGCAGAGAATTGCATCTTTGTGACAAAAGAGCATTTTTCATTAAAGCACTCTGCTTCCCCTACTCAATGCTACCGCAGTGTATTCTGGGATAACTCATGACCTCGTTTACTATTAGTATGGTACTGATGATTTGTATTACTACCCATTGTCAATTGATATGAACCTGTATGAACATGAATATATTGTAATCTAGAAAACAACTAACCTGCTTTTGACAAGAAACACATTTGTAGTGTAACTACCTGCACAAGGGAAACAAGTCCAAGAAAAGTAAGAGAAATATGTAAGGCCACTCAAAAAATAAACTGGGTTTTAATCACCGCGTGCATCATAAAAATCTACTGCTGAGAAACAACTTTTTTTTGAGTGGCTGCTTGAAATTGATTATGAGCTTTGCGAACACATCTTGAGAAAAGATGATGAGGCGTTTTATTTTACTTGTTATCCATGTTCATAAACCAAATATGTCATAGTTTGGATGTAGTTATGTACACATGAATAAGGAGCAAAATACTCCTCAATTTTCCATTTATAAACCAAATATTAGCTGGAATATGAATATTTTTGTACATTTTTTTATTGTTAATTCTTCATGTAATGCAGCACTTTTCATGAACAAGATAGTGTTATAGGATGTGATCTGTGATGTTGGTGTTTTAGTGTGACACGTCGTAGAATGATGCATTCTCACGCCTGTTTATCTTTACACCGTGCAATACGTACTAAAGACATACTTAAGGCTGTGTCTCACGACCTTGGGCCAATGTTTTTGTCTCTGACCAGGTGCCAGCTCTGACCGGGTGCCAGCTCTGACCGGCCTGAATAAAATCGGGTTATTTAGGGCAGATGGAGATAGAATTTGGCTGAAAAGGTTAATGGATGTTATAACTCTCTAAACTAGTCATTAGTTGTCCATTTTTATCATCATCTGCCCTAAATAACCCGATTTTATTCAGGCCGGTCAGAGCTGGCACCTGGTCAGAGCTGGCACCCGGTCAGAGCTGGCACCCAGTCAGAGACAAAAACATTGGCCCAAGGTCGTGAGACACATACTCAATACATACTACAGCAAGTTGAATCATGTCATTTGTAAATATCATCTTGTCATCTTTATATTCTCACTTGTTACTTGTAACCAGAATATTCCCTGATATTTTGGGCGTATTCAGGCCTCTCCGGTGATTGACAAATTTATTCTTGAGCTTATTCCATGTCAGATTTTAAGAGGGTATATGACTATTGTGGCTTAGAATGCATGGCCATGTGGCCTGAGACTAGGGGAGGGGGGGGGTATTTTACCATTGTTAATTTGTTACTGAATAACTTTTATTCCATGTCTCAAAGATTGCTGATATCAGAGACCAATTCTGTTGTAAATTTACCCTGTATCTATGATTACAATTTGAAATGTCAAATAAAAGTTAGAATATATTATTAGTATTTCTATATATGATGTTTGTGTCCCTGATGTTCTCCTTTTGGATTAATCCACTTGTTCTTACTCGATGCTACAAAAACTAGGACCACATTAGGCCAAAAAAGTTTCAATTTTATTTTTATTTTAGACAATTTAAGATTTGATTTTAATTGCCCACAAGTAATTTTGAAGCCCAAATAAATATTGAATTGATAGATTCCGACCTACCTAACCTACATTTTCAGACCACGTAACCTGAAACATTTGTTTATTTCATATCCACAAAGAGTGGAAAGAGCACATATCGGTTCCAATTGCTTTCTAGGTTCAGCCCATTCTTTTTGAATCTAGGTTCGAGTATTTACACCCTTTATGTAATTAAAAAAAATAAAAGATAAGTTTTAATTCCAAATATTAGGGGAAAATGCTGGGATCAGCCCCTTTTTTGAGACTAGGGTCGAGTATTTAAACCTTTTTTGGCCCTACCACCCTTAACAATAGCTAGTCATGGGAAAATTCCTATTTTTTCAACATTTTTCATTCTTTTGAAAAATTGACCAATAACATCTCAACCAAAGTTCTCAGATCTTTAGAGGAGATCAGTAGTGACTTTATCAATCCAATGAAATTAGTAGTCATAGCTGAAACCGAAGAGCCATCACCGATTTAGGGGAAAAAAACATATATAGAAAACGGTATTTTTTTTTACATTTTGCAAGAAAAGTTGCCAACAATTTGTAACCAAAACCATAGCCTTCTGTACATGAGATCATAAGATCGTTTTACAATTAAAATAATAGTCATTCATTCATTAATAAAACGGTTTGGGAATTATTCAGATATTTTCTAGTTTGTCTAGACAGCTGTAATAGAGTAGCACATGGCTTTTAGCAACAATGAAAAACAGTGACAATATGTGTAGAATACCATGATGTGGCATTTTAGGCATTTTAAGGGTTAGTAAAGGTGAGTTAGGACATGTACATATATGTGTTATATCATGGGTAAGGTATAGTTTCTTCACTGCACTGGAGGGTCTTTCAGAATGGATTCGTCAGCCGTCATAATGCGATTTTCGTCAATATTGCAATATTTGCAATTGACAAGAGTATTAGTCTGGCAAAATGTGGTATTTATTATAGATTTCAACAGAAATTTTCCTGAAATACTTTTGACTAGGAGGCTCATTCAGAACAACTGACGTGGTCGTAGGGAACTGGTGACGTGACGAGACCTGTTTGGCGACCACTAGTAAAACGTATTTCCTGATAATTTCTGTTGAAATCTATAGTAAATACCACATTTTGCCGGGTGCAACTCTCGTCAATGGCAAATATTGCAAGATTGACAAAAATCGCATTATGACGGCTGATGAGTCTATTCTGAAAGAGCCTCCTGGTGATCTGACTTGTGTATTACGCAAGAATGTATACATGGTCCCTTCTACAAATCATTTACCAACAGCCTTTGATCCTGAAACTGATTATATCTTTAGAGATTAGAAAACTATGTTCTTCAGGTCGAGACTCTCTGTTGCTCTATAATGGACGATGGTGTCGAGCCCTTATAAGGTTTGGGACCAGAGTGCATTGTATAGTTACAGGGAGTCGAGATATGAAGAAAGAGTGTTCTATTGTCTTCATAAAACTATTTCACAATTTCTGTGGGTTTTTTAAAGATTTTTCGTTGGTTTTTAAAGATTTCTGTGGGTTTGTATAATATCCACTTCTATGGCCCTGTGCTCAGCGTGCACTGTTACCCTATAACGAATGGTCACGTGACTTCTCTGAGGCTATTATGCACTGCCAACCATTTTATACTTGTTTATATGAAGCACTTAGCCCTTTAAAGACGGCATAATGCATCAGAGCCTTGGTCACCATGATGCATGGATGCAGCCCTGGCGAGTAACTCGCCAGTTGATGCTGCATTCAAGCATCATGCTGACCCTATGGGGTTGTGACACTCCTGTAAGCACTGGCGACTTACTCACCGGGGCTGCATTGGTGCATCATGATGACAAATGTCATCTTTAGCGACAAGCGTCCTTAAAGGATTGAATAATTCATGCTCACTCCCACTCAACAAAAAATCGTTAAATAACATTTGCGAACGTTTGTACAGGGTTTGCTGGAGAACGTTTGGTCAAAAACGTATTATAAGCGTTCCTACATGGTTCATAATACAAACGTTGCTATCTGAAACATTATCTAACATTTCCTCGGGGTTTAAAGTAGAATGTGTGTATTCACAATGTTATTGAACAAATATATTCTAATTATTGTAGTCGCAATATTCAATATCAATTATGTGTTTTACAAATAGTGTCCAAAAGAATGATTGTAATACGATTTATGGGGGGTATAGTGATGCAAACACCCATAATGTGGAATAGAGATATAGATATAGCCAACTGAAACCAAGACTGCTTATCATATCTCTCTTGTACTGAGAGATTTTCTACCTCTCTCAATCAAGTAGGTAAAATAATGTTACGGAGGCACTTGGCTGGATAGCTAAGGGTCCCACTGTCATATTTGCAGGAGGAACTCTATACAAAATAAAATTAAATTAAATTAAATTACCAAAGTTAAATAAAAACATACTGGTAGATACTTGTTTTAATCCTAGGTTGGGTGCTAAAGGGTCATAAAAAGAAACTATTTTGACCATATGAAATGTATTTTGACCATTAAAAACGTTAGTTAGGTGCATGAGGATAGGGTTCCAGATCCAAACGTTTTTCCAGAGGGTTTATATACTTAATTTCGGAGTCAACGTTTTTACGTAAATCAAATGTTATAAACAAACTTTTGCAGTTTTCCAGGAAACGTTTGTTGTGGGTCAAAATAACGTCTTTTTGTTGAGTGGGCTGTCCTCGGTCATCATGTTAAAATGGGTTGGCGATCAAAGTTCTGCGTGGGTATGGTCCATGAGTCTAGCTGCCACCAGGTCGGCCAAACTACAAGTATGGTGTTTGAGACGAGGCGTCTATTCCGCCCTGGCTGGTTGTCCAGACCAATCACCAGGCCTATACTAATGACATCTATTGATTGGTCTGGGAACTACCTATATGAAGAGTTTGGTCACGTGGTCACTGAGATGACCGGACCACCACAGTGTCAGGCCTTTATACTAATACTACCAACCCACTGCAGACGATCTCCACAACAGCTCAGTGAAGGCCTGTGGATTCAACCCTATTGGTTGCACCAAAACGTTTTTGTAAACCATTTATGAATGCTTGGAAAAGTTCTTTTGGTAAACACTTTTGGTAACCATCTATGTTACACTAAAAGCCACACCAAGAACCGAACCAGGGACCCTTGGATTGGGAGTTCCAGGCTCTCCTGGTTGAGCTATCGAGGCTGACGGTAGATCCATGTACAATAGGTAAAATTTATTTTGATTATCTTCATTAATGATCAATGCTAAATAATGGGATACTGTAATAGGGACCTTTAACAACCAATGGGGTCGAACCCAGGGTAATAAATGTTCCAACTCAAAGGAATGTTCCCTAACAGATCGACCACAGGACCTAAATAAAAAGAGATTTACTTGTGCCTGCTATGGTCACCACAGTTAGCATGGAGGGGATTTGAACTTAGGTACTGCTGATCATGAGTACATTGTCCTAACCACAACCCTATCCTGGACAGGTAATGAAAGGAGTGTCCAGGTACAACCAATGCACAATACCCACATGTAGATGCCTAGTGTAACCATTGCTTCACTCTCCCCCCAGATGTTGGGCCCCCTGAGACCAACACTGCTAGTTCTAAGTGCCCCCAATTGTGGCAGCACTGGTATCCCGCTAGTGAGGAATACGCTCGGGATGCGACCACGCTTTTGGAATCAAGTTTTTCAATCTTACCGGGGTTTGGAAAGAATCCAATCTACAAGTGTTTGATATCTTAACAGGAGTGATGATCAAACACCTAAACATATTGTGATCATGAGTTGAGACTTTTAGATTAAATGTGTTTAAAGTCTAAACATTATATTTAGAATGCATGTTTAGAATACATACCTGTTTAGAGTTTGTTTAGGCTTTTTGGTGCATATATCTAAACACAGTTTTTGTCGTGCAGAATACGGGTGAAATGCATGAGTGCGTGACTATAGTTAATATTAGAATATACATCCAAAATTGTAGCGAACTAACACGAAATGGCGTTAAGACAGAAAATTCAGAATTACGACAACTTGCAGTTGTTTTATAGTGTACCCTTACGGCGACAGCGCAGCAGGGTTTTTAACTGTTTCTTTGCCTTTGCTTTGTCTATTTGGACTTGTTCTGTCAGAGCTGCATAAAAGGTAGGGCCAAAAAAAAAAGGTGTGTTTCAGGTTACCCGACCCTACCTAGCAAAATAGGGCCGACCCTAGAAAGTTTTATGCAATTTTGAAAAAATATTAATATTTTGGGTCATTTTGGGGCTATTTAAGGGTCGATCTGATAGTTCACGAGTCGAGGCGGTCGTCGGCTAGTCAGCATTGTAGTTCATGAGTCGATTTCTGGGTACATTTCAGGCTTAAGTAAAAAAAAAAAAGATATTAAAAAAAAAAATCCGACCTACCTACCCTAGATTTTCAGACCATGTAACCTGAAACACACCTTTTTTTTTTGGCCTAGCCACCACAAAAACTGTCCTCCTGACAGCCCCCTCCCCCCCCCCCCCCACCCCCCCCCCCCCCCCCCCAGCCACCAACCCCCACATGGCGACTGGCCACCAATCAGATTGTGTCAACTGTTTGTACCAGGACTTCTTATGGAGGGTCTTTCAGAGCAGACTCGTCAGTCGTCATATTGCGATTTTCATCAATATTGCAATATTTGCAATTGACGAGAGTATTTGTAGCTGGATTACATTAATTTTCTATAGATTTTAACAGGAAATCTTGTGAAAGAAACTTTACTAGTGGTCGTGAAAGAGGTTTCGTCACGTCACCATTTGCCCCCGATCACGTCAGTCGTTCTGAAAGAGGGGGGTGCAGCGGGGTCCCCCCCCTCAGGTCGCAAGGTCGTTTTTTTAGACCGTTTATCCTATAATCAATTTTGTGCAAAAGTCGCCAGGTCGCTTAAATTATTGCCCCAGGTCGAAAAGTCGCCTGGAAAACGGCCGAAAACGGCCCAGGTCGCCAGGTCGCCGAAAACCCCTCTGCAGTCACAAAGAGCCTCCTTCTCTGCCAAAATGACCTCCACGTTTTTAAAATAAACAATGGTAAGCCTATGAATCGATTCAACTATACAAAGGAATGTCTGAATAACAAATATTTAAAGTATTTGTTATATTTCTATGTGTAAATTGGGGAACTTATTTTGGCGCCCTAATTTTGGTGTATAGAGATTGCTATGTGTGATGTCATTTGGCAGAGTCATTTAGCAGAGTTTTATCAGAGTCTGTGCTGGGAGAGTGCTGGGAGAGTACACTGGCCACCTGCCAACAAGACGAGGATATACCCAGGCAACCATCGGTATGAAACCACGCATTCCTCACATTCCTCACATTCCACACTCTACCGTGAGAGCCCCGCCGACAAGGCAAACTGCCGTTTTTAGAAAATGAGTCTAAATGGTTTAGTGTATGATGTAATAATGTCTTGAAACTCCGCCATATCCTGGTTCTGGACAAAAGAAATTTCAACTATTAACCCTTTAAGAACGCATGTCATTACAATATGACATTTGCCATCATGATGCACCAATGCAGCCCTTAATTAACTTGATTAACTCGCCCGGGCTGCATTGGTGCATCATGCCGACCCTTCAGGAGTGTCTAGTCCCCATAGGGTCGGCATGATGCTTGAATGCAGCACTGGCTAGATACGAGTTACTCACCAGGGCTGCATTCATGCATCATGACGACCAAGGCATCATGCAGTAAGGCATCATGCCGTCCTTAAAGGGTTCAGTAGTCGGGCTTTTATGTATATACTGTCACAGTACTATGTTCCTGTAGGTGGGCGACGTGTAAATGTTAAGAAATCTCGAATTTTACTATCAAATATTTCTTTCCTTATGCTTTTTTTTTTTTTACAAATTCAATTCAAAATGACTTTATTTCACACATAAAATGCTTTTCGTCAATATAGGCCTGTGTCCGCTAGGATATATAAGACTGTTTTAGCGTCGAAAACCACCTTTTGACGGCGCCAAAAACCCTTCTGGCGCCGACAAAACAGTTTTGTTGGCGCCAAAATGTTTTTTTAGCGCCAAAACAGACTTATATATCCTAGTGGACACAGGCCTAATGGCAGTAATTGGCCAACCAATTCTTCTGAGATGATAATACCCCTCAGGTATTAATACCAAGTTGGACATGATGACATGATTTATGTATGTGTGAAAAAGTACATTCGCAAATATTATATCCGTGGCTTGTCAAATAAACATTCAATTTGCTTGCTTTCTTCTCCTGCTTTGCATAGAGTTCAGACCCAGGTAAAAAAATACCATGGTCATTATCATGGTTTACAATTCTGTACCATGGTATACCATAGTTTACCACAATGAACTATAGTATACGATGGTAAACCAGTGTATTCATAACTCTTATTAACCATTGTACACAGTGGTAAACTATAGTTGCATTTATTACCCTTGTAAACGATAGTTAGATGTTTACAATAGGATCTCTGAATACCATAGTTAGCCACAAACTATTCTGCAAGCATGCAACTCATAATTTATCATGATTATTTAATAATTGTTAACCATGGTATATTGTGATATATCATGGTAATAACTTTTACCATGGTATATAATGATCCTCATTACTATGATTTACTATTGTATCACCATATCATGATAAACAATAGTTTATATATCATAGTTTATCATGGTTAACTCAGGTATACCAGGTGGTCAGACTTAATCAGTGCAACTATAATTATACTATAGTATTATCTTTACAGTGGTTCACCACAATATGTTTGGATGATGGTAAACTCTGGTTTTGATACTATAGTTTACCATAGTTTAGTCGGGCATACTACAACAATGACATTCAGTGCCACAGAGCCGGCATGACGCATGAATGCAGAGCTAACGGATTACTTACCTGAGATGCTGGCATTCATGCATCATGAAAACAAAGGACAGAAAACAATTATGAGTTCCAGTTAATGGATTATGCCGCCTCGAAAGGTTTAACCCACAACGCTCCCACCCAATGAGCAAAGGACGTTTTTTTTTTAACGTTTCAAAGCAACTGAGAACGTTTACACATCAAACGCTTATAAACGTTATTGTGATGTTGATAAACGTTTCTATTGTTCCAGCAATATCCTTTGATGGTACATAGCTGGATCTATACATATATTGATTTTAACTAAAAAGTACCATGACAATTATATATATATTCAAATGTTTCAAACGTTGCCACAGAGCCGGCATGACGCATGAATGCAGAGTTATAAAACATTTTATGATTTAAAACGTTTGTGATTGAAAACGTTTATACATCAAACGTTTCCCTCCCTCTCCTACTAAACATGGTGAAGAACTACCCTTCTAAGGGAGTGAGGGGGGGGTGGTTGGTTTTGGGGGGGGGCAACAAAATTTGACGGGGGGCGGGTTAACAAATTTGGACCCCTCTTGGGCGGGTCAAAAAAATTTAACCTGTTTTGGGCGAAAAAGCCTGTGCGTTACTATGCTTCAAAGGGCCCGCGCGCGCGCCGATTTCTGACCCGTAGGGGGGGCGGGAAATTTGGACTCCGCACGGAAACCCCCCCCCCTGTTGTTAAAAAATGACCACTCCCTAAGGGTGCACTGGATGCTGGCACATTCAGGCAGAGAACAGTTTCTCATGAGAAAATATTGACATAATTTTATTGACGTATCAAAATTGTCAATATAATATCTTGACATATTGACTTCTTTTTTTTTTTTGAGATTTTTATCAAGGTATTTTACAGCATAGTATACTAAATAGTATACAGCCGAGTTCCGGATTACAGCTAAACGCCGATCCTCCATCCGGTCCTTCTCTAATGCCTGACTAACTAAGTACTTCATTTTGTGTAATGACGATGCACAACATATTATATCAACATCTATATCAATATCAATATTACAGATTTACTTATATCAATGGGGATATGGGGGCGGGGGGGGGGGGGAGGGGATGGGTGTGTGGTGTCATCTCATGTCTTAATTCTAATTCAACTTAGGTACTAAACTCTGGGGTTAATTCGTTGCCATGTGGCTACCTATTACATTTCAAGCAATTTGACATAAAAAGGGGTATACATAAGTGAGAGCTGTCCGCACTGGAACCAACGTTTGTTATGCCAATCGTTTATAATCACTATTTTGAGGAAAAGAGATAAATGAGATAATAGAGATAATAATAGAGGGGGGGGAGATATATATTTGTAGGTGGAACAAAGCTTTTCCAACCTAATATTGTGTGCCAGGGTTTATCATATAGCACTGAGGATGATTTCTCTTGATTTTAAGCTTAAAGAGTTTTAATGAGGGTATCTTTGTTATTGCAGGTTTGAGTTTGTTTAATAGCGATATGTCAATATAATGTATGTCAATGACATCCCTACTTTTCCCTCATGTCACTAAGATCTATGTCGCATGTCGATGTTAGTAAGGATGGGTTAGGACCTAATTTGGGGTCGATCTTTATATTTTATTTTTCATGAAATACGGCAGTGCTATTGATTTAACCAAAAATCGCCGTATTGCACACACCCCGTGAAATAACCCATCGCCGTATTTCACGGCCCTGTGACGTCATCAAAATGGCAGTTTGTTTTTCCATTTGAACGACGTAGAAAAAGCTATTTCAGCCCTATTTAGGCCCTCCCCCCTGTAATAATTTAATTTCAATCGAAAAAGGTAAAAAATAAATACAAAGGAACACTCGTTTTAGTCTGTAGCTGGGTTATTTCACTCATGAAATAACCCAGGCTACAGACCAAAACTCGTGAACCTTTGTCTTTTTAGTTACACAGCATACACTCAAAAAGTAAACTCGTCTGCAGACTCTTCAAAGTGACAAGAGAGTGGGTCCTCTAGCTGTAGTTGTCAGATAGAAGATACACTTGGTATGTGCCAGCCCAAAACCTGACCCATGCCAGCCCTAGACTCGTCAACCAGGGTCTGATTCAGGATTTTCCCTGTAGGTGGCATCAGTATAACATGCATTCTGTATAAAGTTGGGGAATGAATTGCATAATTTCTATGTTGATTTTAATCATATTTATGGGAATACACATTCATGTTATGGAGAATCCTGAGATTTATCTATTGGGGATGCTAGAAAAGGTAAAGGAATCAATGTTTTGATATGATTGAGACAAAACAAATATGTGTAGGGCACAGACACCTCTTTTGTGGTTATTTCTATGGTACAATAGCTGTAAGGAAACTCCCATTGGTATGACATACACATATGTGTTAGCAGTCTGTAACTAAAGGGTAGAAATACTCTCAATATAGACTTGGGGATATGTCAGCAATTCCCCTAACCTACATACCTCAATGTTTGTATGAATTAGCTATTATAAACCTGAGAAATATAGACAAACATGGACAACAATTATGCCTAGGCAGAACCCAGTTAGCTCCAACTGCAGTGAAGTAGAGGTTATAGTGCACAGGTTAACCCTCTAAGGGGTGCATAATGCTTTAAGGTGCTATGCTCTATGTGATCATAATGCATCATGCTGACAAAGGGATTCAAGCACATTTAAAGCAGTTTGCAGCCAATAAAGGGTTAACTATTCTGGGTTGTCAATTTGACGACCTTAGACTTGTCACTTGGAGTGGGCCACTGCCTGGGCTAACATTGTCAGTTAGATGACCCTAGTCTTGTCTTGTGGGATGGTAACCGGACAGTTCATCAAATAGACAACCTTTAACTCGTTTATTTTATGACCGTCACTTTAAAGACCCTAAACTCTTCTTATAAGACAACCTTTTGACAAGTTTGGATCCCTCCATTTTATCAGTGTATTTGTGTTCATAATGTCCATATCCTTAGGACCTTAATATTGTGTGTAGCTTTTTAAATCATTCTGATGATCACAAATGCATTAGATATAGAGAAACCAAGGTTGGGGGACCCTGCAAAAGTGACGGGTCCCCTGACCTATTCTGACCTGGTCTTCTCTATATTTAATGCATTTATAAGTATAGAAATGATTTTAAAAATCCACACACATATTTGTATGGACATTATGAACACTAATACGTTAAGTAAATGAGAAAAAAATCGACCACAAATTAGCTTCTAACCCAAAGTCAGAATAGGTCAAGGGGCCAGCACCGAGAAGTGTTCGTGAACCACACAAGGCTCAGTCTCATGAGTTTGTAACAGTTGTAACGTCTTTGACCGGGTGTCGTCTTTGACCGGGTGTCATCTTTGACCAGGTGTAGTCTTTGACCGGGTGTAGTCTTTGACCAGGGAGTTATAAGATGGAATAAATGAGGCTTATATAGTAAGGAAATCGGTGAAATACTGCAATAATATGTTAATACACATTCATTGGAAACATAAGTAACATTTTTTATATTTATATACTGCCCTTACTATGCACAGTGCAGCTGTTTAAACTCAAAGTTATATATAAAGTGACGTCTTTGACCGAGTAGAGTGAAATAATAGTACATGTACTATGCTGTACTATACATAGTATGCTTAGTATATAGATATAACAAAATTGACCTATGTTTTCTATAAAGGTGTATCAACATATACTGCACTGTTTCCCCGCTTTTCTTACTACATAGACCTCATTTCTGCTATTCTAATGCTGCCTGGTCAAAGACTACACCCGGTCAAAGACTACACCCGGTCAAAGACTACACCCGGTCAAAGACGTTTCAAATGTTACAAACTCATGAGCCTAAGCCACACGGACTATGGGTGGTAAGGTAAGCAGACAAAACCCACAAACCCACGTGGCATGCTGGGTAATATCACATTTCACAACATAATATTATATTTTAGGATTTACACAGATCGTGTCTATATGTTACAAGATCCATGGCATTAAGGGTATGGGGTAGATTCACCTGGAGTCGAACACACACCTTGAGACGGACAATTGATTTTGAGGTTATTCAAGCATTTTTAGCTCTTTATTTGAGAATAAGAGTAAAGTCTAAGTGTTATTCTTTCAACAACAAAAAACACTTAAAGTTGAACTGAACATGAACAACTTCAAATCTCACTGTCCGTCTCAGGGTATGTGTCCGACTCGGGGTGAATCTACCCTGCCCGCACTGTAGACCATAATCCGCCACCTCAAAATGTGAAGTTGAACTCAACATGATTTTGGACCACGATAATATACCCAGTCGGGAACTTCTTTTTGGGAACAGAGGAAGTCATGTACTATAAGAAAATCACATAATATCTTGGTCTAAAAACATGTTCGTGAACCACACAAGGCTCAGTCTCATGAGTTTGTAACAGTTGTAACGTCTTTGACCGGGTGTCGTCTTTGACCGGGTGTCATCTTTGACCAGGTGTAGTCTTTGACCGGGTGTAGTCTTTGACCAGGGAGTTATAAGATGGAATAAATGAGGCTTATATAGTAAGGAAATCGGTGAAATACTGCAATAATATGTTAATACACATTCATTGGAAACATAAGTAACATTTTTTATATTTATATACTGCCCTTACTATGCACAGTGCAGCTGTTTAAACTCAAAGTTATATATAAAGTGACGTCTTTGACCGAGTAGAGTGAAATAATAGTACATGTACTATGCTGTACTATACATAGTATGCTTAGTATATAGATATAACAAAATTGACCTATGTTTTCTATAAAGGTGTATCAACATATACTGCACTGTTTCCCCGCTTTTCTTACTACATAGACCTCATTTCTGCTATTCTAATGCTGCCTGGTCAAAGACTACACCCGGTCAAAGACTACACCCGGTCAAAGACTACACCCGGTCAAAGACGTTTCAAATGTTACAAACTCATGAGCCTAAGCCACACGGACTATGGGTGGTAAGGTAAGCAGACAAAACCCACAAACCCACGTGGCATGCTGGGTAATATCACATTTCACAACATAATATTATATTTTAGGATTTACACAGATCGTGTCTATATGTTACAAGATCCATGGCATTAAGGGTATGGGGTAGATTCACCTGGAGTCGAACACACACCTTGAGACGGACAATTGATTTTGAGGTTATTCAAGCATTTTTAGCTCTTTATTTGAGAATAAGAGTAAAGTCTAAGTGTTATTCTTTCAACAACAAAAAACACTTAAAGTTGAACTGAACATGAACAACTTCAAATCTCACTGTCCGTCTCAGGGTATGTGTCCGACTCGGGGTGAATCTACCCTGCCCGCACTGTAGACCATAATCCGCCACCTCAAAATGTGAAGTTGAACTCAACATGATTTTGGACCACGATAATATACCCAGTCGGGAACTTCTTTTTGGGAACAGAGGAAGTCATGTACTATAAGAAAATCACATAATATCTTGGTCTAAAAACATGTCAAGTAGTACCTTATTTTCAGGCCTCTTTTGAGATAGCACCCGGGGGTGGCGCACTGAGGTCTACTGACTCGGTATTACACAATACTATAGGGGATTCAAAAAAGGAACTAAACCAAACTATCCTGAGAGAAAAAAAAGTAGCAATTACAAAACTTTTTGCAAGGTAAATTCAATTTTTCTTTTGTGAATCTGTCCCCGGTAATGTTTGTCTTTGCGACACGACAATCTTACCCCCCCCCCCCAGCCCCCCCCCCCCCCCCTGCAGGATTCTTGACCTCGCCCTGGAGGGGCACCCCCCTCTGACACACTACACATGGGTTCAGGGAATCCCCAACCTTTCTGTAGTTTTTTTTAGTACTGCTCTATACTAATAAAAAAACATGTATAACCCGCACCCTATATAGGCATGTTTGGTATCAAATGAAAGCTGAGTTTGATTCGCGTACAACCCGCGTGTAGTACGCGGGAATTGACGGTAACCCAAACTATCCTGACAGAAAAAAAATTCAATTTTTCTTTTGTGAATCTGTCCCCGGTTATGTTTCTTTTTGCGACACGACAATCTTAACCCTCCCCCCCCCACCCCCTGGAGGATTCTTGACCTCGCCCTGGAGGGGCACCCCTCTGACACTACACACTACACATGGGTTCAGGGAATCCCCAACCTTTCTGTCCCCGACAAGGAGTGCCGCACCAACCCCTGACCCTCACTACACCGCCACTTAACCATTCACTCACCCACCATTGCTGCAGTTTTAATTTTTAATTTTTTAATTTTTTATTTTTTTTGTGATTCATTGTTACAGGACACACCGGCAGTTAGACATGGTTAATTACTAATTGTACCACTTTAATGAGGTATTAAATGTTAAGGGTTTTTTGAATGATTTTAAAAGTAATTTAAGCAGGTAAAGTTTTAAACATCCTCTTCCTGGTCTAAAGATAGACCATATCTAGGTCAATATAAGTGTTTTCAGTCTGATATCGTGGACGTACTGTCCCATATAGCGCCTACCTCTACATGCTACCTGTATTATACAACACCTAGTAATGTCATGTTAATGTTCAAATATACCTTCAAAATGTACTCCTGCAATAGAAATCAATTATAATCAAAATAAACCCATCAAAAGGGGATTTAAAGGGGGGTACCTACCTCCCGTCTCCGTTCCCGCCACAGGATCAAATAATATATCAAAACACAACAAAAACAAAAAGACAAATAAACAACAAAATACACACAATGGCGGATCCCAGACCACGTGACCTGAGGAGCCCATCCCAGGGCTGTGACGTCACATGTTGATTGACAGATGGATTCTGGGATAGGGGGATTTTTCTGTCATTCCAACAGCAGATAACCTTGTAACATAGAATTAGTTTAGTGTAGTTGTGGCGCCCAGAAAACATCTCCCCCAGTGAAAGCTGGCTCTTTTATCACTAACACAACAAGAGTAGCGCAGAAAACCAAGATGGAGGAACTTGTCATGACTGAGGCCGATCTGAGGGCCCTGGTGGCGCTCCTCCCCACCCTATACACGGTAAGTGCGCACTGAGCTTTTTAAGTTTTAAACACCTGGTTATTTCAATGCATCTTTTTGTATTTTCTTTCAGTTGAGAATGAGAGTAGTTTATGGTGTGTTTCGCTGCTGTGGGGGGGGGGGGGGGCATGAGGACGTTGGTGTTTGCTGTCAACCTGACTGTAACGACAGGACCCTTCTCTATTTGATCCCACTTTGTGTTTCCTGATCCTTTTTCCCGCCGTTTGACGTCGTGGGAAACACCTAATAACTCGGAATAAAGCAATATTCTCAGATTCTACACATTTGTAATTGCATATATGGACAACATGGGGCCACTTTATCTAATTGTTACGTCATTTTGACAGGAATTAGAGGATGTTACACACGTTTTAGAACCCAGGGTATCAGGTCCTGACCATTAGCCGCCATTTTGGTTTTCTGCCGACCCAGGGCAAAACTAGGAAAGACAACTTCTGAATCTCTGCAGACTTCTCGGTCCTACCCCTCTTATACACAATACATGTTTGTAACATAAGCAGGGCAGTTAGAGTACTTTTACCACTCACAGTTCCATCTTTAAATTGGGACTGTTTTAAGACGGTTTGTCATGTTATGGTGTGAGTTTGGATCTTTTTTAATTGATCTTTATTTAAGTGGCACTGTGGTCCCTGACTAACGTACAGGGTCTGCGTGTTGAGGTGGTTGTAGTAGGGACGGGCCTGGACAGGCGGCTTTTTTATATCAACCAACCAGTAATAGACATGGTTTTACATCTACACTGCCAAAAATAATTATGTCATTTCAAGAAAATGAGATTATCAAACTCGACTGGCGGACCAACCACTTGTTTTAAGAAAATCCATTTTTCTGACTATATACTAGAATTGCTCTGCTTATGTTACAGACGAGTTTAATAATCTCATTTTCTTGAAATCAAATAATTATGGCCACCATCTTTGATTACTTGTATTTCGGGCGTTTGCAGCAATTTTTCTTTGGGCCGGGGGGGGGGGGGCTGGTCGACAGGGGGAGCTGGGGCACTATATTTCCCACGGGGGAGAAGGTTAAAAAAGCATGGAATCCCCCTTTTGGGACAACAAAATAAAGGTATATCGACTTGTATCCTCTATCTGAAAGGCCTCATTGCGAGTTTTGACTTTTTGCTGGTCAACATGTTCTTTTGTGATATTTTGAAGAAAAAAAAGAATCCCAGTGGGGAAGGTAAAAACAAAACACTTTTTTTTGTTGCAAAAGGCCAAAGATCTTGGCGGCGGATCCGTAATCCAAGTTCTCAAAATAAAACGGTCTATCTATTTCCCATTCATAGTTTCTTCCCCGTTTTCCATTGGAAGTATAAATGGCGTATTTATTCATTTCACTTTCCCTGTTATGTTTACGTTTGTTTAGCCACAGTTGTAATATGATACCAGAATCTAACTACAACTTAGCATTCTAGATTGAGTACATTACTTCCATACTTGTGTCATTCAAACCCAATAGCCCTGGGTCCACTGACATTTATAAGCCTGTTTGTCGTCCTTCACACCTTGAATTAGGCTCGTGTCCACTGGGATTAATAACACTGTTTTTCAGCGACAAATCATAGTTATAACTAGGCCTGTGTCCACTAGCATATATGAGGCCGTTTGTCGTCCGTTAAAACGTGAATTTGAATACAAATATGAAATATATGTTTTGTCTCCCAGTGGACACAGGTGCATGACAAAATTAGCAAATACAAAAGTGGGATAGCAATCTGGGGGTGTCAAAAGTGGACAACAAAAGCGGGAATTTATATACATCTAACATGTTTGATTTTTGGTGCATAAATAGGGTGATATGCTCTTTATTCTATTATAATAGGCCTGTGTCCACTATATAACAAGGAAAGTGGACGATTTCACCTGTTTGACGTCCAGTAGCATTTAGGGGTGTATTTGCTAGATATATTCCACTTTTACTCTACTGATGGTGTGTCCACTTGGCGTCATATATTTCCTTCCAGACTGCCTGGGGCATAAATGATCAAGCTATTATAATAGAATAAAGAATATATCTAGGAAATTTACTCCCGAATATATACCTATTACTGGACGTCAAACAGGTGAAATATTCCACTTTCCTTGTCGTTTAGTGGACACACACCTATTAAAAGGCTGAAGTGAAATATATATGTTGTCCCCCTGTGGACACATCTTGACTACAAAATTCTGAAATAAGAAGGTGAAATAGAAAAAAGGTGGACGTCAAAAGCGGATGTCAAAAGTGGACAATAAAATTGCCACTTTCTGCGGAATAAATCAAACATATTTGATTTATTTTGAAGAAAGTGGCTGATATGCCCTTTAGTCTATTTTAAGTGTATGGAGTCCAGCACATATAAACCCTCACCACGCGCATAACCCAGACATTAGAAAAACCCGATAACCTGCAAATTGCTAATCTTCATAGTGATGTAGCCTACTACCAACACCCCTCATGTTACCCGCACCTTAAGGTGACGGGTGGGTATAGGCTAAGAGGCTATAGGCCAATATAAAAGTTATTCTTCAGGTTACCTGACCCTACCTAGCAAAGCAGGGCCGACCCTTGACATTTTAGCCAGTTTTGGAGTGAAAAAAATCCAACTAATTTTTAGGCTATTTCAGAGTCGATTTGATAGTCCGCAAGTTGAAGTTGTTGTCGGCGAGTCAGGGCTGAATTTTGCGAATCAATTTTTGGCTACTTCTCAGGTTAAAGTTTAAAAAAAAATTAAATCAAAAGAAATTTGACCTACCCTACCTAGCTTTTCAGACGATGTAACCTAAAACACAACTCTTTCCTTTGGTCTAATACAAGATGTTCCAAACGGTATATACTCTCAGGAAATGAGAAAAGAATAAAGAAGTCCCGAGCTTGTTTCTGAAATATATAACAACAAAGTTTGAGTGACCTGTAATAGGATCATATAGATCTATGGAACATATAAACTCATATATTGATGAAATAACATTGATAAATAACTACAGTTTCTTCTTACTTCATGGTAATATTCTGCATATATATCTATCTATCCAGAAAATTTGTTTTGAACATTTGGTCCAAGACATATTTGTAAGGTATTTTAGGTGTTTGAAATTTGAAAAAGATAATATTATGGTCAGAACATTTGGCCTGTGTCCACTAGGATATATGAGATTGTATTTTCGCCGAAAAACACGTTTTGGCGCCGACAAACACGTTTTTTCGGCGACAAAACAGTGTTATGTATTCTAATAGACACAGGCCCAATACCAGGCAGGATAAATATACCTTGCTACATATCCACAACAGATTCCATAGTATGATACCTGAGATGTCTGACGGTCCAGGGTTCAAGTCCCAGACATGCCAAGCCTCCTGGTATTGTATCATTAGGCCTGTGTCCACTAGCATATATCAGGCCGCTTGTCGTCCTGCAAAACGTGAATTTGAATACAAATACAAAATATATGTTTTGTCTCCCTGTGAACACAGGTGGACGACAAAATTCTCAAATACAAACGTGGGATAGCAGTCCAGGAGTGTCAGAAGTGGACAACAAAAGTGGGAATCTAGATATCTAATGTGTTTGATTTTTAGTGCAGAAATTGGGCAATATGCTCTTTATGCTATTATAATGCCTCATCCATGTATGCCCAGGGCAGTCTGGGGAGCAATTTATAATGCCTAGTGGACACAGCCTAACTGTAGTTAAAGTGGAAGATATCTAAGAAATATATTCCCGAATAAGTACATAATAGGCCTGTGTCCACTATACGACAAAGAAAGTGGAATATATGGTCGTTTTGACATCCAGAAATATGTACATATCTGGGAATATATTTTGTAGATATATTCTACTTTAACTGCAGGTATGCTGTGTCCACTAGGCGTTAAAAATTGCTGCCCAGACTGCCCAGGGCAAACATGGACAAGGTTTTACAATAGGATAAAGAGCATATATTCCAATTTCTGCACTAAAAATCAAACATGTTAGATATTCAAATGCCCACTTTTGACGTCCATTTTTGACCCCTGCATATTGCTCTCCCACTTTTGTATTTGAGAATTTTGTCGTCCAGCTGTGTCCACAGGGACACACAACATATATTTCGTATTTGTATTCAAATTCACGTTTTAACGGACGACAAACGGCCTCATATATGCTAGTGGACACAGGCCTATTGTAGACATCAAACAGGTGAAATCGTCAACTTCCCTTGTCGTATAGTGGACACACACCTAATTCCATCACAGCATGTTCCAAGGGTTAAAACGTTACAGTTACTTACATCAACCAGGACCTGTGCGAGTTGGGTGTGGTGTTTAGCTGAAATCCTCCACGACCTTTCCACGAACTGTGAGGAGTATAACCACTGAGTAATATCCATGTTACTTTCTCTTTTAGGCCTTATCATATTTTATACATGGTTGGGAAACTAAACTTCTGGCGCATTTTGGCGCACATCACTACTCACCAGGGATGCCTTCATGCATCATGTGGACCGCTAGAGAGTACATCAACCCCGTAGGGTTGGCATGATGCATGAATGCAGCACTGGTGAGTTACTCGCCAGGCCTGCATTTACGCGTCCTGACGACAATCAAAGGGTATGATGCACCAAAGCTTGTGAAGAAGAATGTGTTTTTCAAACTAAAACCCTTACAGGGTTAATTTGTTATCGGTATAGAGACAGAGGTGTAGGAAGCAACTTGACTTTGGTGGGGGCCGTGGCCGAACCAAACAAAGTTCAGAAGGGTGCGCGATTCCGAGCTTTAAAAAGCGACACACTGAAAAATTTATTGGGTCTGGCGGCATGGCCCCCAAGGGGAATTTTGAGAAATTTGACATGATTTGGTGCATTTTAAGGTCAATTTGTGCATATTTCTTTCTATAACTATTAGCTTAATGAGTATAATTTATTAGCATTTCCAAAATTTGGGGGGGCCAAAAAGATACTCTGGCCCCCCATGTCTAGGATTGGAGGGGGGGCATGGCCCCCCTGGCCCCCCTGCCCCCCCCCCCCTGTTCCGACACCCCTGAGGGACTTCCCTGTCCGGCGTTGGTAGGGTCGGAACTGATTTCGCCCCCCACACCCACATTCCGTTACGTGTTGAACTATTGTCTTGATAACAGAGTCTAGAGGGTGTTACCCCTTTAAGGACGGCAAAGGACTTTAATATGGTGTTGTGTGATGCATTACTACACTGGGGGGTAATCTGCCATATACATGTATTGGATTAACACTGCAGCATAACTCACAGGCCATGCACAGCTTAAGTCCAAATACAAAGAGCGGAGAAGAAGGGCGGCCCTGTTTAGATAGGGCAGTTGTTATCTACCCTCAAAGTCAGTAACCCCCCCCCCCCCTCAGCCTGAGTTATGTGTAGGGACTTCCCCCTTTAACCCTTTAGATGTGTAGGGACTTCCCCCTTTAACCCTTTAGATTAATGCATTAATGCATCATGCCCTTGGTTTTCATGATGCATGAATGCAGCACTGGTGAGTAACTCGCCAGTGCTGCATTCAAGCATCATATCAATGCTACAGGGTTGAGATACTCCCAAAGAGTCTGCATGATGCACTATTGCAGCACCGGCGAGTTACTCACCAGGGCTTTATTAGTGCATCATGACCACAAATAGACATACTTTTAAGGTTAAGGCCAGCAGGGTGCTTTAGGGTATCATGCGGGGTATCATGTATCATGACCAGATGGGCTGATACACTCCCTGAGTCTGGCATGATGCAGCGATGATGAGTTACTCCCCGGCACTGCATCCAACGGGGCTGTCCATACATGACGTCACACAGGAGGGGTCGGGTAGGGCCCAGTGGGCACAGAACATTGAAGCAACATTGATAAGTGGTTGTCAATGTTCATTCAATGTTGATTCAACATTGATTTAATGTTGATTCACCATTGATTCCATGTTGATTAAACATTGATTCAATTTTTATTAAACATTGATTCAATGTTGCTTCAATATTGATTCAATGTTGATTCAATGTTGTTTCAACATTGAATCAACATTGAATCAATGTTTTTTACCCACTTGGCAGTGGGCACTTAACATTGAATCAACATCGGTAAGTGGTTGTCAATGTTTATTCAATGTTCATTCAATATTAATTCAGCTTTGAAGTAAATTTGGTACCCACAGGGTGCAAAATGGGTTGGTATAGGAAAATGGGCCATATATTTGTGTGACGTAATTTACGGATGTATACAATCAGATTAAACATGACGTAACAAAGTCCCCATTCTTTCATATCATTTTTGAGTGACTGTTGTTAAAGTATGACAAGTGCCACATTCTAAAAAGGCTGCCTTAACCCTTTAAGGATGTCGCTAAAAGATGACATGTGTCGTCATGATGCACCAATGCAGCCTTCATTGGTGCATCATGCCAACCCTACTAGAGTGTCTCAACCCCGTAGGGTTGACATGATGCTTGAATGCCGCAGTGGTGGGTTACTCGCCAGGGCTGCATTCATGCATCATGACCACCAAGGCATGATGCAGTAAGGCATCATGCCATCCTTAAAGGTTTAAGTGGAATGTTGGAGTGTCCATGTATACCTGTGTATATCCACCCCCATCCATCCCGAAGTCAGGGTGCGGCTGATAAGTAAGTTTTATGCTACTTTGAGAGTGCAGTACTGAAGTCACTATAACCAGATCGCCAGTTCCACTTTTTGGATCGTCCCAAAGCGGGTGTGTGGCTAATACACGAATTAAGCTGATAGATATGTTACTTACGCCAATAACCCTGTACTTGGCGCTTATTCAAGGTCATATCAAATACACAGCATTGAAAAGAGCCATTACGATAGTGACTATACAAGACCCCCCCCCCCCCCCCACACTACACACACACCCAATGCCTCATTATGCACGATTTGACAAAAAAAAAAGGTTTAGACGGCAACGATGAAGAAAGGCACAAGTTGTGGGGGAATCAGGAAATCATTTAGCAGTTGGTTTCCCCCCATGTAGACTTGAGTAGAGAACGGTGTCTGTGTTGTGTTACCAAGGTGACAACTGGGGTAACCATGTAAAGTGAAAGTACATGTTATGTGTGTGGGGTGTTAGTGTGGTAGGGTGCGGGGGGGGGCAGTTCATATATTTTGTATACACAGCTGTGCGGCTGGGAAGGGCACTTTTTGAGCAAAATCCCCCTCACCAAGGGTCTGCTTTTCACCAAAATCCCCCTCCCCAAGGGTCACTTTTCGGAGATTTCAACGAAATCCCCCCAAAATGGGTCACATTTTGCCAAAATTCTTTGCAACAAGGGTCACTTTTGACCAAAATTCGTACACCAAGGCCGACTCATTGGGGAAAATTGCTAAAACCTAGGCACTTTTGTCCAAAATCCCCCTCAGCAAGGGTCACTTTTGACTAAAAACCCCCTCAGCAAGGGTCATTTTTGACCAAAAACCACCTCACCAAGGGTAAGGGTTGTCAAAGGGCCAGCCGCACACCCATGTCAAAAAAATTTGAGTACCCACCCCCCCGGGGGCGGGGTGCGGGGGTTTCACCCTGTTCTGTTCTATGTCCGTAATGTATCATGTTAGGCTTGAAAAATGAGATCCGGGTATAATTATAAACAGGGCGCGGTGTGGTTGTTGGTCGTGATGTAGTTATAAATCAATGAGGTACTTTAACTGCACGTATACAGACTGGGGCACCTCGATAAACCATAGAAGGCTGTGTCTCACCAGATCGGGCCACTGTGAACGTCTTTGACCAGTGCCATCTTTGACCGGATGCCATCTTTGACCGGGGGCCATCTTTGACCTTGTGCCATCTTTGACCTTGTGCCATCTTTGACCTTGTGCCATCTTTGACCTTGTGCCATCTTTCACTGGTGGCCATCTTTGACTGGCGGCCATCCTAGACTGGCGGCCATATTTGACCGGCGACCATCTTTGACTGGGTACCATCTTTGACAGGGTGCCATCTTTGACCGGGTGCCATCTTTGACCGGGTACCATCTTTGACTGGGTGCCATCTTTGACCGGGTACCATCTTTGACTGGGTGCCATCTTTGACCGGGTGCCATCTTTGACCGGGGGCCATCTTTGACCCGGTGCCCTCTTCCCAGTGGGCACAGAACATTGAATCAACATTGATAAATGGTTGTGAATGTTGATTCAATGTTGATGCAATGCCGATTCAACGTTGAACTGAATTTTGTGCCCACTGGGTTTGACCGGCTGCCATCTTTGAGCCCTCACAGGGCCAGCCGGCAAATGCTGACACAGAAGTATTGAACATGATCATGGACTCGTGGCGTAGGAAAAGGCGGGTGGGGCCTGAATATTTTCCCCCGCCCCGCTAAACTTTGTCAAGACCTGTAATATAATATACACAATTTTCAATTCTTATCTCTCCCACATAGGGGAAAGTGGGGGCAGAGGGGCCTAGGCCCCCCAGTCAGAACTAAAGGGGGCTAAAATACTATTTTTCTATAGAATCTGCATAGGATTAAAGCAAAAAGCGGTCCCATTTGTGCATCCTGTGGCCGATACACCACCAACAACACTTGTGCAGCATACAATGACGCTTGTTATCATGGTCTGAACCCTTTAAGGACGGCATATCGCTAAAAGACGTCATGATACACCAATGCAGCCCCGGCGAGTTACTCGCCGCTGCTGCATTGGTGCATCATGCCGACCCTTTGGATATAGGTATCAGCCCTGTATTGTCGTCATGATGCATTCATGCAGCCCTGGCAAGTTACTTGCCATAAGTTACTCGCATCATGACTAACTCGCCGGGGCTGCATGAATGCATCATGACTTACTCGCCGGGGCTGCATGAATGCATCATGACTAACTCGCCAGGGCTGCATGAATGCATCATGACTAACTCGCCAGGGCTGCATGAATGCATCATGACTAACTCGCCAGGGCTGCATGAATGCATCATGACGACCACTAGGCATGCTGCATGAATGCATCATGACGACCACTAGGCATGCTGCATGAATGCACTATTTAACCCTTAAGATACCAGGGTTCGCCTGCACTAATCTGGGATGTGAAAGTACATTGACATCGATGTCGGGTCAAGTATTGACCTGATATTGTCATCTGACTCGGGAAACTCCAGATAAGGTATCAATGTAGATGCATCCGGTTATAGGAGGAATAAGAGCGAATAACCATCGCGTCATGATGCATTAAGGCAGCACGTTGTTGCCATGATGCTTTAATGCAGCATTGTTGTCGTCATGATGCACAAATGCATCACCATTGTCGTCATGATGCACTAATGCAAGGCATTGTCATCATGATACACTAATGGCAGCAACATTGTCATCAAGATGCACTAATGCAGCACTATCGTCGTCATGATGCACTAATGCAGCACTATTGTCGTCATGATACACTAGTGGCAGCAACATTGTGATGAAGATGCACTAATGCAGCACTATTGTCATCATGATGGACTAATGCAGCACTATTGTCGTCATGATGCACTAATGCAGCAACATTGTCATCAAGATGCACAAATGCAGCACTATTGTCGTCATGATGCACTAATGCAGCACTATTGTCGTCATGATGCACTAATGCAGCACTATTGTCGTCATGATGCACTAATGGCAGCAACATTGTCATCAAGATGCACTAATGCAGCACCTTTGTCACGACGATGCACAAATGCAGCACTATTGTCGTCATGATGCACTAATGCAGCACTATTGTTGTCATGATGCACCAATGCAGCACCATTGTCGTCATGATGCACTAATGCAGCACTATTGTCATCATGATGCACTAATGCAGCATCATGGTCGTCATGATGCACAAATGCAGCACCATTGTCGTCATGATGCACTAATGCAGCACTATTGTCATCATGATGCACTAATGCAGCATCATGGTTGTCATGATGCACCAATGCAGCACCATTGTCGTCATGATGCACTAATGCAGCACTATTGTTGTCATGATGCACTAATGCAGCACCATCATCATCATGATGCACTAATGCAGCACCTTTGTCACGACGATGCACAAATGCAGCACTATTGTCGTCATGATGCACTAATGCAGCACTATTGTTGTCATGATGCACCAATGCAGCACTATTGTCGTCATGATGCACTAATGCAGCACTATTGTCATCATGATGCACTAATGCAGCATCATGGTCGTCATGATGCACCAATGCAGCACCATTGTCGTCATGATGCACTAATGCAGCACTATTGTTGCCATGATGCACTAATGCAGCACCATCGTCATCATGATGCACTAATGCAGCACCTTTGTCACGACGATGCACAAATGCAGCACTATTGTCGTCATGATGCACTAATGCAGCATCATGGTCGTCATGATGCACCAATGCAGCATCATGGTCGTCATGATGCACTAATGCAGCACTATTGTCATCATGATGCACTAATGCAGCATCATGGTCATCATGATGCACCAATGCAGCACCATTGTCGTCATGATGCACTAATGCAGCACTATTGTTGCCATGATGCACTAATGCAGCACCATCGTCATCATGATGCACTAATGCAGCACCTTTGTCACGACGATGCACAAATGCAGCACTATTGCCGTCATGATGCACTAATGCAGCACTATTGTCGTCATGATGCACTAATGCAGCACTATTGTCGTCATGATGCACTAATGCAGCACTATTGTCGTCATGATGCACTAATGCAGCACTATTGTCGTCATGATGCACTAATGCAGCACCATGGTCGTCATGATGCACTAATGCAGCACTATTGTCGTCATGATGCACTAATGCAGCACTATTGTCGTCATGATGCACTAATGCAGCACCATGGTCGTCATGATGTACTAATGCAGCACTATTGTCGTCATGATGCACTAATGCAGCACCATGGTCGTCATGATGTACTAATGCAGCACTATTGTCGTCATGATGCACTAATGCAGCATCATGGTCGTCATGATGCAGTGACGGCTGTGTGTGGCATGTGTAAGAGTATAAGTACAACCATGAGTATACCGTAAAACCTCGCCTATAAAATCGGGTATAAGCCGCAACTAGACTTTGGGCCGATCCTATAAGCCGCACCGGCGATTGGACTCGCGTAGAAGCCGCGGCCAGTACTCACGGCTAGAGTTCACGGTACTGCGGCTACTAGGGAGTCAGGGGTAGATTACAGGGCATGCCATGGTGCCATCGGCATCCCCGTAAGGGGGGGGGGGCTAAAGGCATTTATTCTACCTACAACAACAAAGCGTATGGAAATTGAATGGTTAAAGCACTGAACCTCATATTACTGTAAGCGGGGCGTACGACGGTGGTACGCCACGCTGGTGTGAGGGGGGCGTATACCACAGTCATCCTGTCCAGCTAAACTCCACATATTCATCTCTAAAATTTCTGGGTGGATTTTCATGATTTAAAAAGAAAAAGAATCATGAAATGGATGCCAATTAAAGTAGGTAGAATAAATCGAAAACATCACTTGATTTGCATATGCTTATAAAGCCACTTGTGGATCCGTGGTGTACAATGTCTCATATGCAAATCGCGTGGCGTTTTACGTTATGATAAATGATGCACTGCTCAATGCAGCCCCGGCGAGTAACTCGCCGGGGCATCATGCCATGCATCATGATGCATCATGCTGACCCTTCGGGAGTGTCTCATCCCCCGTGGGTGGGCATGATGCATGAATGCAACACTGGCGAGTTACATGATGATCAAGGCATGATGCATTACGGCTGTCCTTAAAGGGTTTAAGGACATTCCACGAGTTGTGACATAGATAAAGGTATCCATGTTATCAGAAGTCATGTCAAAGATGGTGTTGTTTTGTAAGACGTCAGATATGTCATCTATATCTGTCACTCTGATTGTATGAACTCTGTATGAACTCTTAGCCTGGGTCTTATCAAGTAATAAGATGAATGCCGTTCACCGGAATATTGATATTGTACCCTCTAAAAGCCGCACAGTGTATTAATGCATTCTGCCCTTTGTCGGCATATAATGCATGAATGCATCCATGGCGAGTAACTCGCCGGTGTTCCAACATGCATCCTACACACCCGGAGTGTCAGTACATGATGTATGAACACAGGCTAGCAGGACTGAATTATAGGGATAATTAAATTAAAGAACCGTGATGCATTGTGGGTCATAACGGGTTACATGGTTGTGGTAGTATAAACACACACATATATCAGGTGCAGATACACTGATAGTCTACATGCTCCGGCCCTAGTCTCTAGTGACTACCCCAGGTTAGTCAAGGGGATATTGGTCAGAATGATGAACTGATATTCAAAAATTATTCCGAAGGCCTAATGCTCATAGGAATGGAATGACTACGATGGATTGGTCAATATCTAACTATCTAAAACCTTACGTTTAAGCCTAACTCATGTATAAGCCGCACCCCTAACTTTGACAAATTGTATAAGCCGCAGAGGGGTTCTGAAAATTGCTTATAATTTGGTGCTGTACTATACTTTAAAAAATACTCCCGTATAAGCAGAACCCTATGTAAGCATGGTTGTTGGCTGTGTGTCGCCAGTTTGGGCCGTTGTGCCGTTGTGAACGTCTTTGACCGGGTGCCATGAAAAAAGATTTAAGAAAAATAATTATTTTCTTTGAAATGTAAAGGATAAAATAAAGAAAATGGCGGTGGGAACATATCCATAACATATCTTCACCTGCCCTAGATAAAACGTTTTCTCTCAGGAGGTCAAAGATGGCACCCGGTCAGAGATGGCACCCAGAATAAGACGTCCACCATGGCCCAAACTGGTGAGACACAGCCTGTTATCAAAAGAAGCTGAGTCTGACTCGCGTACAAGCAGCGGCCTATATACGCAAGGTTTTACGCTAACCTGGTCAAATAGGGAGCCAAGAAATTACTAACTACACACACAGAAAAGTGAGAGTCATTGTCGCTAAAACTACCCTCACCTGAGGGTCAGGCACTTTTCTGAGAGTGTAGGTTGTTGCTATTGACTAAGTTCTAGAGCTCAAAGATTATCTGTGTAGCTGGGGGACAGTGATTTGACAACTCCCCCGTCGCACAGATGACAGCAGACATCTGGGAGCTGAGGTAGGTGCACATCAGGGGTTACAGGGGCCATGTTTACACACTGCTGTCTTACACTGACTGTGTTCGGCGGGGGGGGGGGGGCACTTGGTATATTTTGTATACACAGGTGTGCGGCTGGCAAGGGTACTTTTTCAGCAAAATCTCCCTGGCAAGGGTCCTGTTTTGAAGGAAAAATGTCCCTAGCAAGGTTCTACTTTCAACAAAATCGCCCTAGCAAGGGTCACTTTTTGCAAAAATGACATGTTTTTCACCAAAATGTACCACTTTTTCCTATTTTTTTCCGAACATTTCCCGGACATGAGGAAAATTTCTCTGTAAAATGACCCATTTTGTATATCTTTCGTGATTTTTCTCATCAAAACAAGGATTTGTGGGCCGAGGTGCCCTAGCAAGGGTATGTTTTGGACACAAAAGCTCCCTAGCAAGGGTAAGGGTTGTCATAGGTTCAGCCGCACACCCATATCAGAAAAAAGTACCCCCCCCCCCCGGGCTGTGTTCTCATACACAGAGACAAGAACCAGCGTGAAAAGGGTGTCCAAGTCGCCGAGGTGACTCTCTGGCTGACCTAAGGGAGTCACCTTGAGGAGTCATATGACCCAGAGAGCTATATGACTCCCCAGGTGACTGGGCCAGAGAGTCATCTAGGCTCCCATAGGCGACCTGGACTCCATAGAGAATGGAGTCATTCTCAAGGCACCCTGGACTCCCTTTTGACGCTGTTTATTTTCTCTGTGTGCTTAGGTAGCTTTACTTTATATTTAACCCTTTAAGGACGGCATGATGAATAGACAAATGCCAACGCCCATTGATACAGTGTCTGTCGTATTTCACGATTTGGGGCTGGGGCAGTATCCCACGAAGCCGCAGGCTGAGTGGGATGCACCCCAGCCACCAAGAGGGAAATACGTCAGAGAGGTCTCAATGTAGTTGGCATTTGCATTTGTTTTTTGATTTGAAGCCATTTAATGAAGAAAAACAGTTTTTTCTTAGCCCATTGAATACGGCCACATGGGGGGCATTGAATACGGCCCTTCCTATAGTTAAGCATAGTAAATCTTGTATTTCAAAAAAATAAGGTATCATGTCCTTGCTCCTCAGACGTTATGTACCATGTTCTACAGATCCGCAGAGGTTTTCGATAACTTATGGTTTTGGTGATCCCTGACCTATGGTATGGGGGTGGATGGCTTAATTCGACATGGCGACATGGCCATTTCTTAAAATCGACATGCGACATGCACAGCCAAAAATAATTTTCTCATTTTCAGAAAATATTTCTTGTTTTAAGTAAAATAAACTTAAAACAAGTTTGTCCGTAGGATAACAAAATTTTACTTGACAGCATGGTTGAGTTTAATATACTTAGACTAAGAAAAACAAACAAGAAAAACAAACAAGAAAGAAATTCTTAAATCAAGTATATTATGCTGGAATCAAGATGATATTTTCTGATATATTTCTCAAAATAAGAAAATCTTTCTTACGGAATGGACCTTTTTTCTAGAAAACCTTTTTCTTAAGTGAGTTTTAATTTCTTATTTTGAGTAAATAAACAAGATTGATGTTCTTGTCTGGGAAAAAGATATGATTATATTTAATTTTAGTCTTAGAGGGAAAGGATTGATGCCAGAGCATCAGAAAGAGGTTCATCAGATTAGATGCAGCTTTTTGTAGCTACAATAGAAGAATAAGCAAGCAGACCTTTATTCAAAGTCATTTCACTTCATGTAATGGGACAGGTTATCCTTCCCTTTATTTAAATGATATTATCAAGCAAATGGTGTCTCTTATCGTTTCTCCATATAGTTATTATATTTTATTCACTGGAACAAGAGTTCTTACATCAAATTAATCCCTAACAATTCTCCCCTTTTCCCACATATTTTTACCCTCTTCTCTTTCTTTGGGACTTAATTGGAGGCAGAAATGTATACCCTGTTTGATAAGAAAGTTGTTGTATTGCATAGTGGTGGCCTCTTGTGGCACAACATGTAACTAATGTTCTTAATTTAAGAAAGTAATTCTTATTTAGTTGTCTGTATACTTGATCCCTATGGAACCTAACTGAACTAACATTCCACACCCATAAAATTCCCAAATAAGAGAAGAAATTTGGTGAAGGCATTAAGCATGGTCATAACCATCACATAATAGAGTATACTTGCATATTTTTTCGCCCTAATTGACACTTTGGACACCTGGTTTCAGGTTAATTCTTAACTCAGCAGATTTTCAAGACATAGCAATCTTAAATCTAGAAATAGAACTTTCTTATTTCAGGAATATAAGATATAATCTTGTTGGGTGCACAAATGACCAGTTTTAAGAAAATTCCTTAAGAAAAATAAACTTGAATACTTGTTTCTAGAAGAATACTAGAAAAATATAAGACATTTTTGTAATCTTCCCCTTTCTGAAAATAAGATAATCGTAAAAACTCAGAATGAGTTTATTCCTTGAATCCAGAAAATTTAATCTTGATTCTAGTATTTTCTTGGGGTAAGAAAGTTATTTTTGGCTGTGTGGGGCTTAGTGACATGAGGAAAAAATAAGTGACATGACATGGGGTGTTTCTTAAAATCGACATGGGACATGAGAGGTTCTTAAGGGCGACATGGGACATGAGGATTTAAGGGACAGGCGACATGACCATTTCTTAAAATCGACATGTGACATGGGGACCCCCCATCTAGACCCCCTATGGTGGTCCCTGGGGGAGTGAGCTGCAGGTCCTGCCCCCTGGTGTCAGAACTCAGAACCACTGAGCAGCTCGATACTGGGTTGTCCTCGGAGATTGAAGGCCTGGATTTTGCTACAAAATCTGCAGAATAACTTTTTCAAAATGTGTGAACCTATGACAACAAAATAATAGGTCTCAGATAAAATGGTAGCCAGTAGGCTGAAGAATTAAGCAAAGAAATAATAGGAAGATGTATGTTGTCACATGGTCGAGATGGTCTAGGGCAGTTGGGTCGGACTTTTTACCTAGCCTTGGCCAGTATGAAGAATAGTTTGTATGACTCAAATCGCATTCAAAAATGGCCAACAAGAATTGCGGTTGTTGCCGCGTAAAAAAATGCCTCAGGCATTTTTATACGCGGCAACAACCGCAATTCTTGCATTCGAAGAAACATAATGTCTACATGGTTGGTATGATTGACAGGAACCCATTCAAGACACTGAATAAGCAGAGCCGGGAAGGGGTTATCAGGGGGAAGGATGATATTGCTCCAAATATAGCAGTTCCCTGGGTCCATGTTAGGGGGTAAGGAAATGTGTGTTGCTAGGCAGATAAACAATTAGAATAGATGTTGCTAGGCAACCAGTTCTATTAGCAACAAACCAATAGAACCATTGAATTCCTTGGGTCCATTTAAGGGGGGTAGGTATAATTATAATCAACCTCAGGACCATGGAAATGTGTGTTGCTAGGCAGATAAACAATTAGAATAGCCGTTGCTAGGCAAACAGGTGTACTAGCAACAAACCAATAGAACCATTGAATTCCTTGGGTCCATATTAGGGAGGGTAGGTATGATTATAATCAACCTCAGGACCATGGAAATGAGCGTTGCTAGGCAGATAAACAATAATAATAGCCGTTGCTAGGCAACCAGCTGTATAAGCAACAAACCGATAGAAACGTTGAATTCCTTGGGTCCATATTAGGGGGGTAGGTATGATTATAATCAACCTCAGGACCATGGAAATGTGCGTTGCTAGGCAGATAAACAATTAGAATAGCCGTTGCTAGGCAACCAGCTGTATAAGCAACAAACCAATAGAACCGTTGAATTACTTGGGTCCATATTAGGGGGGGTAGGTATGATTATAATCAACCTCAGGACCATGGAAATGAGCGTTGCTAGGCAGATAAACAATTAGAATAGCCGTTGCTAGGCAACCAGCTGTAGTAGCAACAAACCGATAGAACCATTGAATTCCTTGGGTCCATTTCAGGGGGGGTAGGTATGATTATAATCAACCTCTGGACCATGGAAATGTGTGTTGCTAGGCAGATAAACAATTAGAATAGCCGTTGCTAGGCAACCAGCTGTATTAGCAACAAACTGATAGAACCGTTGAATTACTTGGGTCCATATTAGGGGGGATACGTATGATTATAATCAACCTCAGGACCATGGAAATGTGTGTTGCTAGGCAGATAAACAATTAGAATAGCCGTTGCTAGGCAACCAGGTGTACTAGCAACAAACTGATAGAACTGTTGAATTACTTGGGTCCATATTAGGGGGGTAGGTATGATTATAATCAACCTCAGGACCATGGAAATGTGCGTTGCTAGGCAGATAAACAATTAGAATAGCCGTTGCTAAGCAACCAGCTGTATAAGCAACAAACCAATAGAACCGTTGAATTCCTTGGGTCCATATTAGGGGGGGTAGGTATGATTATAATCAACCTCAGGACCATGGAAATGAGCGTTGCTAGGCAGATAAACAATTAGAATAGCCGTTGCTAGGCAACCAGCTGTAGTAGCAACAAACCGATAGAACCATTGAATTCCTTGGGTCCATTTTAGGGGGGGTAGGTATGATTATAATCAACCTCAGGACCATGGAAATGTGTGTTGCTAGGCAGATAAACAATTAGAATAGCCGTTGCTAGGCAACCAGCTGTATTAGCAACAAACTGATAGAACCGTTGAATTACTTGGGTCCATATTAGCGGGGGTAGGTATGATTATAATCAACCTCAGGACCATGGAAATGTGTGTTGCTAGGCAGATAAACAATTAGAATAGCCGTTGCTAGGCAACCAGCTGTATTAGCAACAAACTGATAGAACCGTTGAATTACTTGGGTCCATATTAGGGGGGTAGGTATGATTATAATCAACCTCAGGACCATGGAAATGTGTGTTGCTAGGCAGATAAACAATTAGAATAGCGGTTTCTAGGCAACCATCTGTATTAGCAACAAACTGATAGAACCGTTGAATTCCTTGAGTCCATATTAGGGGGGGTAGGTATGATTATGATCAACCTCAGGACCATGGAAATGAGTGTTGCTAGGCAAATAAACAATTAGAATAATGGTTACTAGGCAACCAGCTGTATTGGCAACAAACCGATAGAACCATTGAATTCCTTGGGTCCATATTAGGGGGGGTAGGTATGATTATAATCAACCTCAGGACCATGGAAATGTGTGTTGCTAGGCAGATAAACAATTAGAATAGCCGTTGCTAGGCAACTATCTGTATTTGCAACAAACCGATAGAACCATTGAATTCCTTGGGTTCATATTAGGGGGGGTAGGTATGATTATAATCAACCTCAGGAACTATGAAAGGTTGATTTATATTATTGTTATCACATAGCATAAATTTGTGTTGTGACTCCTTAATCCAAGATGGCGGCACAATCCAAGATGGCGGCACAATCCAAGATGGCCGCGCCCGTTCTGACATCTGGTAAAGTGCAAACATCATATACCTCGTTCTGGTGGTGCCTGGCGGCACCACCAGGTGGCTACGCCACCACTTCGGCATAAAAAAAAAGTTTAATGGTTTTCTTTAGAATACCTGATTGGGAATTAAACCTTTTATTTTTCTAGGTATGGTCGGGTACCCTGCATCTGTTGTTCTCGTTTCAAGTTTATTATAAGAGTGACTTTGAGGTCCCTCTTCAAGTTTGATGGCGTCTGAACAGCCGTAGAGTAACGGTTTCATGCACTCTGCCCTTTGTCATTATGATGCATGAATGCAGCACTGGTAAATTGCCAGAGCTGCATTCGTGTATCATGTCAACCCAATGGTTAATACCCCCATGATGCATGAATGCAGCACTGGTGAGTTACGCGGCAGGGATGCATTCATTTACACAGACCATTAGGCACGATGTTAACCCTTTCAGGACGGCATCATGCCCGTACTGCATGAATGCATCATGCCGACCCTACAGGGTTGATACACTCCCAAAGGATCGGCCTGATGCACCAATTGCAGCCCCGGCAAGTTAATCCCCGGGGCTGCATTGGTGCATCATAACAATAAATGTCATCTTTTAGTGACATGCCGTCCTTAAAGGTTTAAAGCACTATGCGGCCCTTAAAGAAGGGCGAGTAGGTGCGTTAAGACAGTGGCAGGGGCATCGATCCTTCATCAACAAGGTTTTTTTCTGTCCCGAAGATCAAAGTGACATATTTGTACACGTGATGGCAGGGTCACACGTATAGGCACCTGACCTCATGTCAATTCAACAGCACTCACTCCACCTACCGGAGTGTTCATTAATTAATCACAGGGGGGGGGGGGGAGGGGGGGTGAAATTTTGCGTTGAGGCGCAGACATTTTTAGAGCGTGCAAAAAAGTTTGTGGCCTGTCCCCTGCCGAAGACGCCACTGAAAAACTTTGCCTGACCTTTGAACTATGTTAAAACGGGCTAGATTTTTTTGCTAGAAAGGGGCTAAATTCCCACTCCCCCTTAGGAGGGGTCAGGATGTTTATTCTTACCCCTCCCCCTCCCCACTCCCCAAGTCCCGTAAAACTGTCCTAGATTGAGGTGTTTTCTTGCTACACACCACCCAACAAGGTAAATCAGGCTCGACATTTATTAATTTCAGGCATGTTGGCGCTATTGGCGAGGTGATGTCATGGTCCACGATTCTATCCCACAGTTTACGAGTTGTCAATGTAGATCGCGAGTCGATTCATGGACGCTATTGTCACATTTAAAAAACAGAAATTCGGTTTATAAATAGTTAGTTCTTAATCTTAGTTCTTAAGGGCCGCACAGAGCGTTGATGGACTTTGACCATTTGTGGTCATAGTCCATGACCGCATCCATGACCCCCAGAATCGATACATCGACATTTCTTATATTCCGATTAGGCCAAAAAAAGAGAACGTTTGTTTCAGGTAACATGAGTAGTATAGTATGTATCGGAACGGGACTATAGTTAAGTACTGTTTATTACTCAATCGACATGCAGCCAATCAGAGGCCTCCATTTGGTCACGTGACCCGTTGCCATGGTAACGTGACCTACTTAGGGCTCTCAGCCAATCAGAAGCCAGCATTCTGGGTGACCTACTGACCTACTTAGAAGCTCTCAGCCAATGAGAGGCTGGCATTCTGGTAACTATGGTAACGTGACCTACTTACGTCACGTGACCTACTTAGGCTCAGCCAATCAGAAGCCGGCATTCTGGTAACTAGGGTAACGTGACCTACTTAGGGTTTGTTTGTAAACAACACCACGTGGCTCTCTTGTTTGTAAACAACACCACGTGACACGTGCCTGTTTGTAAACAAACAACGTATATATAGAAAAAAACACAACAAGTTCCATCTTATGTTAAAATTATATTTTCGAATAAAAAAGCACATCTGTAACAGCGTCTATGTGTAACTACGCGCGTTCTCATTCAAACACTATAACACTATCATACCGTAGCAGCAGCAGGTAGGACCGGAAGAAAAGCAAGCGCACGAGCAGAAGCGACGACACCATTTGCACCATCCGGCCGTCGCGTTGGTAGCCCTACTACCCGTCGCGCGTTCCACTGGAGCGGCTTTAAGAGTGACAAATGACGATTCTTTGTCGACGCGACTGCTAACATCAGCATCGGCAGCAGCATCGGCAGCATCGGCAGCAGCATCGGCAGCAGCGGCAGCAGCCTCGGCAGCAGCGGTAGCAGCAGTAGCAGCAGCGGCAGCAGCAGTAGCGTGAGCATTAGCAACAACAGCAGCAGCGACAGTAGCAAGGGCGGCAGAGCGGGCACTAGTAGCGTTATCAGCGGCGTCATCGGCAGCCGCAACAGCATCAGCAGCAGCAGCGTCGGCATCGGTGGCATGAGTAGCTGCATCGGCGGCAGCAACAGCAGCAGTCACAGCCGCAGCGGCAACAACAACAACGTCATCACGACCCGCGTCACTAACAGCCGCAGTAAATGCAGCAGTAGCACGCTGAGCAGCACTAGCAGCAGCAGTAGCAGAGGCTACAGCATCAGCTTCACATTCGCGCGCCGCTTCGTCATTCCGCTTCATGTCACGGTAGCAACTTTCCATCACGAGGATCTGCAAATTGAGGCGCGGTGCTGGTGGTGGTAGTAGTAGTAGTAGTAGTAGTAGTAGTAGTAGTAGTAGCGTGAACGATGATGACGATGCTGAATGTGGTTTCACTCCCCTTATATACCCTTACGCCCCGCCTTTTTTCAAGCCACCGGCCAGCTGCCCCTTCACGGCAGGTCTTTAGATCAGCCTTAAGTCGCTTACTACGTGGCTCATCATCCCTCTAATCGCATTTTCCAGCCGCCAGCCGGCTGTCTGCTGATGACAGGCGAGGGTGATTTGTTTTTTTCTTTAGATATAAGCCGCTTACCACACGCGCACCCTCTAGTCACAGACAGAGTGACAGAAAGGGAGGGGGTCGCTTTGTTCACGCTACCTGTAGTTGTTTTTCTATACACACGCTGAGCCCATGACCCGTTAATCCTTTATACAGGTAACACGCGTTCAACTAATTACCCTATTGTATGACAGTCGGTACACGGATTTAATTTTAAACCGCCTTCCCATCTGGGATCCATGTCTGGCGGGGTGGAAGGATCCAGCTGAAAAGTGTGATTAGGGCTTTTGTTTCTCTTATGCTAGCAGCAGGTCAGCATGCGACAGCTGAAAATGTCAGACTCGCCGCTCCTATAAAAGACTGAGATGCGTCTCTCTTTCCACACACCCTTCTACCATCGCCGCCGACACCGCCACCGCCGGCCAGCCGACCGCCGCCACCGCCTGCAGTCACCGCCATCACGCCAGCAGGGAATTTCGAGCTGAGTCTGCTTATTGCTTATTTTTTTTCTTTGAGCTTTTTGTTTTCTTAAATTTGTATTTTCACTCAGTCTTTTTTGTTTCGGAGGAAAGAAATATGGCGCTGCAGAGGGCGCGAGTTTCTAAAAGACGGTCGCGCGAACAAAGCGCTCTCCTCAACTGCCCGGCTATTTTTTTATCTCAAAGGAGAGAGCGTCACGTAGTTGAGGTTCACGCTTCTCTTGAGGCGTACCGAATTCTCGAGAAATGCAAAGCTGAGCGCCATCGTCGTTATACAAGAGCGGAAAAGGAAAACGTAGCGACATGGCCGAGAGCCGTCTTCTCAGAACAGCATTTACTCTACTATTGCATAACAGCTGCTCTCAGCGCCCCCACTCGTTGGGCGTTTCATGAAAAGAAAGAGCGCCGCTACTCTCCTCACCCTGCCTCCTCTTATAAAGTGAGAATAAGTGCTATGAAACGATTCGACAAGCCGATCGGTTTCTTGGGAGCGACTGCAGCTCCCACTCGGTGGGCGCGCGTTGTGGCCGACGTGAACACGGTCTCTAAACGTTTCGACGTCGTCACTTGTTATCCCGCATATTGCAACGCAGCCGAATTGAAGAAGATAGGGACGCACTATTTTAAACCATACGCTCCAATATGTATTTGTCACCGCCGCGCTCACACGCCTTATTGCTTTTTCGAGACGATCGTGTCACAACACAGAAATAGAAAAAAAAACGGCAAAGCGACGAGCTTTGCCTAAATGATCAAAAAAAAAAAAAAAAAAAAAACTAATCTCCTCCTCCTCCTCCTCCTCCTCCTCCTCCTCCTCTTCTTCCTCCTCCTCTTCCTCTTCTTCTTTTTTTAAAAAAAAATAAATATTTGTATCAGACTCCTCTGGAGTCTGATACAAACATTTATGACTATTGAGTGAAAATAGAATTTTATCGCAAAAAAAAGTCACTTCTGCCGCCGCTACTGTGACACCGGCCGGAATCAATAAAAAGGTCGGCGGACTTTTCTCCACAACCATTCACCACCGACCGTTCGAGTGAGAAACACAGCAGACAGTCAGACACACAACCGCTCTCTGACGCGTCCTGAAAAAAAAACAAAAAAAAATGTCCAGTAGTAAAAGCAAACTCTTCACAGAAATTCATTTCGACGCTCGACTACAAGGACCCTTTAGTTGTATCATTAGCGGTCCGTCGGGTTGTGGAAAATCGCGCTTGGTGGATCAATTTCTGAGCGACGTGAACAATTTGGTCACGCCGCCGGTGGAAAAGACTTTTTACCATTACGGCGAGTGGCAACCTCTGTTTGAAAAAATGGCAAATCGGTACGGTGTGGAATTCAGAGAAGGTCTTCCTAGCAAAGAGTCTATAGCGGGAGACGTGGAAGTAGCAGAAGACGCTGTACGACCCCACACTCTACTGATATTGGACGATCTGATGAGCAGTTCCAATCAGCAAGTGGTAGCCGACATCTTTACTAAATACTCGCATCACTGGAACGTGAGCGTCATATACATCACTCAGAACCTCTTCCAGAAATCACCCGACTTTCGAACTATGAGTCTGAACGCTCACTACATGATCGTTTTCAAGAACCCGCGCGACATGGGGCAAATAGCTAGTCTGTCTCGCCAGGTGTTTCCGTCCAACGCGGCGGCCCTCTCTAGTATATTTACCCATGAACTCAAGCGACCTCACTCATACCTCCTCCTGGACTTCAAGCAGTCAACACCTGACGATCTGAGAATACGCTCCTCTTTGACGGCCATACACTCTCAGCTAGTGTTCGTACCGCTAGACAAAAAAAAGAACAACAGAAAGCAGTAGCAAAAAAAAATGTCTTCTCATCTACTCGAAAGACACTTTGGTACTCTCAAGCACTTAGCTAAGTGCTCGCCAAAGGACTGCTCGCATCTAATAGACTCTGGAAGCGACGAGCTGATCGCAGCGTTGAGTGAGATCTGTCACAATTTACTGGTAGGGAACATCCCGCTCAGCGACAAACAACTGGACAAGCTTCGAGAATCGGCTGACGTGTTGAGGGAGGTCGGCAAAAAATCTACGCCCATCAAAAAAAAGAGACGCGTCTTGGTACAAGAGGGAGGTTTCCTCATTCCGGCTCTCATAGGGATGGCCTTACCGCTTATAAAGAGCATTCTCCGTATATGAGACACGTCATTCGACACCTACTCGCCGACAGCACCACCACCACCACCACCACCACCACTACCGCCACCACCAGCGTCATTGCCACCGGCGTCCCCATGACGGACTCAGAGCAGCAACAACACTACAAACGTTTAGCGCTCGTGGATCCTGAGACGCTCTACAAATCATCACGAGCAGGTCTACTTCATCATGTGCCCGCTGCTGCTGCTACTACTAGCGCTGCTACTACTGCAGTCGCTGCTGCTAGTACTTCTACTGCTCCAAACCTTCCTCCTCTTCCTGATGAGCGCACTGAAAAGAACGAGAGTTCCGCTCCTGCCACCGCCGCCCGCCTACCCGCCGACATGGCCTATTACCACAAGCAGGCAGAGCAGTCCCTTCATCCCGACGCGGCCTTGCACCAGGTGCTACAGTTTATCTACAGGGACTTGGATTTAGTGTTGAACGACCCCACTTTGGAATCGCGCGAGAAAATGTTGAAATACCGAAGGTTGTTGAATAGATTGCAATTTTTTCTCGCGAATCCCCACAACAGCAACATCTCTTCGTCCTACTCTTCTTCGCCCCCGGCTCACCTCCGTCAGTCTGCTGAAGAGGCCAGCGCGTCCCTACTCGAGCGGTTGGCGAACCAAGTTCCCAAGAGGAGTCGCCGCCGGACCGTGGAGCTGTACAAACAATTGGAGAAATCCGGAGTGATCAAGTGGAACGAGGACGGGGCGGTGCGCGAGATGTCGGGTCGGAGAATACCACCTGAGCATCGCATCAACATAGTGGACTTACTGAACGACGCCGCCAGGTTCAGGAAGACGGCGCCCAGACCGGCGGGCTACTCGCCGTTCACGAAAGCGCTGCGCGAAGCGGTTCCCACCACAGACGCCTTGATCGGAAACCATCTGTATAAAGCGAGCGGACCTGGCCAAAGTTTGGACACACGGCTTGCTGACAGAGGTCGGAAACGACCGAGCTTCGAATCGGAAGAAGGAGAAGCAGCAGCAGCAGCAGCAGCAGTAGCAGCAGCAGACTCTTCTCTGCAGGTGGTGGACGATCAATCCTCTGACGACGAGGAGGACGACCGTGAACTTTTCCAAACTCCGACTTCCTATAGGAGCGCGCCGCGTAGTAAGAAAAGGAAAGCGCGCAACCGCCTAGCGGCGAGCTCGTCTTTCACGCCCTCAAGAGACCCGCGATGGGCAAACCAGTGAAGAGACTGACCAAGAAGGAAAAAGAAAAGAAGCGCGTAGTAGCTAGATATACCGACGTCAAAGCGCCCTCCAGTTTCACTAGCGTGACTAAACTCCAGAAACAGCATTTTCGCCACCTGAACCCGGCCGTCATCCGAGATGCTTTAGTGTCGCTGGACGCCTACACTAAACATAAACCCATTCGGAGAAAATTCGCAAGGAACAAGACTATAACCGGCACAATCGATCAGCAGTGGCAGATAGATCTGATGGACATGCAAGCTTTGGCGTCTCACAACGACCGCTTCCGGTACGTGGTGACGGCGATCGACGTTTTCTCTAGGTACGCGTGGGCCGTTCCCATTAAATCCAAGAGCGGCGCTGATGTCACCGAGGCCTTCCGAGAGATGACAGGCCCTGGCGAGAGACGACCGCGCACTGTTCAGACAGACAAGGGGAAAGAGTTTTTGAACAAGATCTTTCAAGATCACTTGAAGAGCGAGGGCATAGAGTTCTTCACTGGCGAGAACGACGACATCAAAGCTAGTCTAGTGGAGCGCTTGAACCGCAGTCTGAAGGAGAAGCTGTGGCGTTATTTCACACACAAGCGCACGTATCGCTACGTAGACGTGCTGCACCATGTAGTGTCTTCTTACAATCGCACTCACCACAAGACGTTGAAAATGGCGCCGGCTCAAGTCAGCTCGGAAAACAGCGAAACAGTTTTCTACCGACAAGATCTCCCAACTAACAAACAAATCGACGAAATATGGAAAAAGAAGAAAAAAACAAAGACGTCCGCCGTCGACGTCATCGCTCCGGGTGACAGAGTGAGGATGTTGAGAACTAAAGGCGCCTTCGACAAAGGGTACGAGGGAAACTGGCGCGAGGAAGTGGTCGACGTTGCTAAGACGTTGGGAAGCAGAGGGTTCGAGCTGAAAGACGACAAGGGCGAGGAGATAAAAGGCGTCTTCTACCCGGAAGAGGTTCAGAAGGTGTACAAGAGTCGTTACGACAACAACTACCTGATAGACGAGGTGTTGCGCCGCAAGACCGTCGACGGTAAAGAGTTAGCTTTCGTACGTTGGTTAGGTTACGACGACAAGTTCAACGAGTGGATCCCCGTCAAAAAAATAACGTAGAAAAAAAAAAAAAAAAAAAAAAATGAACATCACTCTACCTAGCAACAGCTCTATGGAGTATTATCCTGACAACAGCTTGACGTCTTTCCGAACTCACTTCGACTCGCCGCTCCTTCTGCCCGAAGCGTACGAAGCGGCTCTGACTGAGATCATCCTCCCTACAGAATGGACTAACGTGCACGACGACGACTTGATCATCGTTGTTCCTCTGCGCACCAAAGGTTCGCTAGAGGAGGCGATCCAGGTTTTAAAAGAAACTAATTTCTCCGAAGGAAAAAAACCACAGGTAGACTGGAAGAGAATGAAAAACGCGAACGGTCTGAGCAAGCTAACGTTCAGCTCAAAATTCCCGCTGAACTGGAAGGAAGCGAGCTATGTAACGGTGGAAGAGATATCAGACACGTCGGAAGAGCAGCAATTGAAACCGGAAACAAAAAGGTTCAAGAGAGAGGTCGACTTGAGACAGACGAATGCCGTATACAAGCAGTTCTTGTCCCCGGCGGTGAAGAAGAAGACGATCAGCCATCAAGCAAGACAGATGATCGAAAAGATGGAGAAGGACATGGGAGTGCGCAGTTTCATGCCAAACATATTCGAGATACCTCCTATTTTCACCGGAAGCAACCACACCCTAATCGAGCGCTTGAGTGAGACGTTGCGAGATGACAGACTAGAGGGCGACAGCTTCTTGCTCAAACCGATGCGGATCTTATCGTACGACGCCAAGACGAAACGCGTCACCATCAAACCGCCGAGACACTGTGCTGTCCTGCTGAGTCAGCATCTCGCATGCGTTCTAGGCTTCGGAGAGAAGACGTGTTTCGCGTCGCCGACTACCGGCGCCTACTCGATGGATGTTTACGGGGACGTGCACTCTGTGTACATATACACCGACATGATCCAGGAGAGACGTGTGGGCGACATGCAAGTGCCGCTGTTGCGCTGCGTGGCGGTGGACAGAGGCGGAAAGCGTCGAGGTGGCGTGCAAGCTATCAGTTTTCCCCATTTGGATTATTTCCCCTTGAAATCCAAGAGGTTTACCGAGGTCGGCATCTATTTAAGAGACCGATCCGGTCATTCCATCCCATTCGGTAGAGGCGAGGTGACCGTGACACTTCATCTGAGACCTATTGAGCGCTGAAAGAGAGAAAAATGATGCGTCAACGCGTTCCGTACTTTCCACCCAGGCGCACCGTCGGCAGAGGGTACAGCGATTACTACAACGCGCAGCTGGGCAACGGCGTCAACGTGTACAGCGGGCGCTCTTTCCAGAGCGGGCACGGTTTAGGCGGCGCTCTGTTAGGTCTGATGCGCTCGGCTACCCCGCTATTGAAGTCGGTGGGAAAAACGCTGCTCCGCGCCGGTGTGGGCGTAGCTAAAGATGTGCTGGCGGGTCGGACTTTAAAGAGCAGCATGAAAGACCGAGGCGCAGGCGCTCTGAAGAGACTGGCGAGTACGGCGTTCTCGGGAGGAAAGACGCCTGTCGCGTCTAAGAAAGGGTCGAAACGTCGCCGGCATTCTCCTCAGACGGGCGGTGGCTCTTGCAAGAGACGTAGAGGGGATGTATTCGACCGGTAAGCGCCTAGGCGTTCAGGTATAAATAAAAAGACTGGAGGGGGCCGGCGTCAGTCTGTCGGCCGCATGAAGAGAGAACACAATGGCTTACGTACACGAGAGCAGTAACGAGTGCGCGCTCTCTGAGCTCGACCTGCACACCGTAGCGCCGACTCAGACTACTATCTTAAAGTCGTCTTTCCTGGGGATAGAAACAAAAAACTCTTTAGAGGATGGAGGTAACATAAATTTCACCATCAACAAGTCGCAAGAGTACACAGACCTGAACGAGAATTACCTTCATCTGGAATGTCAAGTGCTAAAGGACGGAGCGGCGATCGAGGACACCGACGCGGTAGCTCCGGTGAACAACTTGGCTCACTCGCTCTTCAAAGACGTCCAAGTCTCCATCGGCGGTTTCAAAGTGTCTGGCAACACCGAGACCTACCCTTACCGAGCTTACTTGGAAGGGTTACTCAACTACAACAAAGACGTGAAGGACGGCGTCATGAGCGCCCAGGGGTGGCATGAAGATACGCCCGGTCAGTTTGACACGTTGACTGACGCGAATGCGGGGTACAAAGCGCGCAAGAAGCTAATCTCCAACAAGCGCTTTTCGCTGATGGCGCGACTGCACTTTGACCTGGCTCATCAACCGAAGCTCATCGTTGGAGAGACAGAAATCAATCTCACTCTGAAACAAGCGGCGCCCTCTTTCTATCTGATGTGCGCCGCTGACGGAGGCTACAGCTTGAAGATCTACAAAGCAAAGCTCTACGTGCGACGCGTGCTGGTGGCGGACGCTGTAGCGGAAACGCACGAGAGAGCGGTGATAGAACACGGGCCCTTCGACTACCCGGTGAACAGAGTGGAGGTGACGACCTACGCCATCCCTCAAGGTAACAGAGATCACAGCTACACGCACTCCAACACAGGCCAGCTTCCCAAGTCGATGATGATTTGCTTCCTTGACCACGACGCCTTCAACGGTAGCTACACCAAGAACCCGTTCGAGATGAAGCATTACGACATCAGCTCGCTTCAAGTGATAGTGAACGATCAGAAAGTGCCGAACGACGCCTACTTGCCCGACTTTAAGACCAAAGCGGCCGTGAGAGAGTACTTGGCGCTACACACGGAAACGGGGATGTACGAGGGCGCGCGCTCCTGCGGTATTTCATACGAACAATTCCTGAACGGTTACACGGTGTTCCCCCTCGACTTAACCCCAGACAGATCGCACGACGGGTGTCGCGTGAACCTTATAAGAGCGGGTCAGCTGAGGGTGGAAGTCAGTTTCCGCTCGGCGCTACAAGCGACAACAACGGTGCTACTCTACTTGGTGTACGACAACGTCGTCGAGCTGACCCGAGATCGACACCCCGTCACCGACTACCACATGAACTGAAGACAAGACGGCGGTACTTGGCGTATCGTATGAACACGCTTGAAATAAGCAGAGTGTTGAAGGAAAACGTTCACACAAAACATCGTTTCCTGGGCGTTTTCTCTTGTGACACTATTCCGAAGCACCCTATCAAAGACACTTGTTTCGTGAGCAACACAGATCCGCAACATTTACCAGGTCAGCATTGGGTGGCGTTTTACGTGTCGAGCACGGGTGAAGTGTACTACTTTGATTCCTTCGGCTTACCGCCGCTGAGTGCGGAGTTCTTGTCTTTCGTGGAACGCTCTGCTCCGTTCAAGTGGCAAAGAAACCGCATTCAACTACAAGACACTTCTGCTGACACCTGTGGACCTCATTGCGTTCATTTCCTAATTGAAGCATGTCGAACAAGAAACCCCAAGAAGTGCGTCATGCGCATGAGCAAAATCCCAAAGCTGAGCGACCGGGTCGTGAGTCAGAAGCTATCGATGATGCTGTTGTGACGGGTTGTTGCGATGGCGGCCGTTTCATGGAGGCAAAGATTCTCTGCCTTGCCGAAATGGTGTTGGATTTATCCAAAGTCGTGCAATGTCTATTGGAGAAAAGTCGTCCGGGGTGTGGTGGTGCGAGTGACGGCGGCGTGAGACTTTGCGGCCTGTTGAGTTGCTGCAAATCGAAGAAGCAAGCTAAAAAAGCATAAACTTGTGTGTTTTTTCTGATTGAAAATGAAAAAATAAAGAATAAAATGAAAAGAAAAGAAATTATCTTGTTGTGTTTTTATTTCTATATATAAGTTACATAACTTTTTTTTGTTTGTTTGTTTACAAACAGTCACGTGTCACGTGGTGTTGTTTACAAACAAGAAAGCCACGTGGTGTTGTTTACAAACAAACCCTAAGTAGGTCACGTTACCCTAGTTACCAGAATGCCGGCTTCTGATTGGCTGAGCCTAAGTAGGTCACGTGACGTAATTAGGTCACGTTACCATGGTTACCAGAATGCCGGCCTCTGATTGGCTGAGAGCTTCTAAGTAGGTCAGTAGGTCACCCAGAATGCTGGCTTCTGATTGGCTGAGAGCCCTAAGTAGGTCACGTTACCATGGCAACGGGTCACGTGACCAAATGGAGGCCTCTGATTGGCTGCATGTCGATTGAGTAATAAACAGTACTTAACTATAGTCCCGTTCCGATACATACTATACTACTAACATGGGAGGACAATGTAAAGTCGATAGGTCGGATTTCTTTGAATCTACTACCCAACTTTTTTTAATCCTCTAAAATTGACCAAAAAGGGTAAAAACATGAAAATTTCCTCACAATTGCATACAACAACGTAGGGTCGGCCCTGTTTCGATAGGGTCGGTCGGGTGACCTGAAACAAACCTTTTTTTGTTGGCCTTATCCAATCGACAAAAGTGTTATATCGATACAGTATTTTTAGGATACATAGCCTCGTAGTCTATCTTTCTAAAACTGCAAGAATTGTGTAAATATTCCATCTAAACCTTGCTTTTTATTCAGTTTAAATATTGTGTCCTTTTTAGGCCTATTATATGGATGGGAAAATACGTACTACCATGTGTTTATTTTTATAGACTCAAATGTGAGGTAGAAAATAAACACATGAAAAAATACTTTTCAAGAAGAAAAGTCAGACCACGTCAGTTGTTCTGAATGAGCCTCCAGGTCAGGTTTGGTTATGACCAAATTCGCTAATTTTGATCAGGTTTGGTCGTGACTAAATTAGACGACCTGTAAGGCGAAATAGGTAACGCTAGCCAAAGGAGACCACGATTTGCTGGGCAAGTGTATATATACAAACTTTTAGACAGCGGCATCTCCATAAATGAATACTCACAGTAAATTGCACAATTATTCTCTGCAATTAACCTGGTTAAATCTCAGATGTAGAAAATGACTTTGACCTTGTGACCTGGCATGAACTAGGTCAGACAGAAAGACACGACATGCCGGGAAAAACGCGGAACTTTAAAGTCACTGTACCAAAACGAGGCAAAGAGAGGGAAGTTAAAAGGCGGCTCTGATCTACACGTGTTGATACACAAACACAGGGGTTATCACGCATGAATGACTACAGCATTAAGGTGGACATCTCATGTGCCTCTACATGGGTAAAAAACGACATGGGCGACACGGCGACACGGCCCTTTTGAAAAGCGACACGTGCGACAAGGCCCTTTTAAAAAGCGACGGACACAGGGAAATAAGGGATAAAAATTGACCCACAGGGATTTTTCTCTAAGTTCTTATACAGCTAAAAATCGACCCAGCGACACGCTCCTTTTGCTTAAAATCGACACCCCGACATGGGCAAAAGTTCGGGTACCCATGTAGAGGCACTCTCATGGTACGTGGTTACCTTTAGGTCAGTCTACCCTATATCCCAGGGCCCGGGCACGACACAGACCCCAGACATTGTGTGAAACTGTTCACACATCCTGCGGCTTTTTAACAATGTTGTTCTTATCTATTTCTTAAATGTTTTATTTTATTTTTATTGGGGGGGGGGGTGTAGAGAAAGGTGTGGTGCTGTTAGGTAGGTAGCGGGGCACGCTGAGAAACTGCGTCGTACTTTGGGGACCTTTAACCCTTTAACGGCCGCAAAGTGCTTTAACCCTTTAAGGACGCATGCCACTAAAAGATGACATTTGTCTTCATGATGCACCAATGCAGCCACAGCGAGTAACTCACCGGTGCTGCATTGGTGCATCATGCCAACCCTTCGGGAGTGTCTCAACCTTATAAAGTTGGCATGGTGCTTGCATGCAGCAGTGGCGAGTTACTCGCCAGGGCTGCATTCATGCACCATGACGATAATCATAAGGGTCATGATGCTTGAATGCAGCCCTGGCGAGTCACTCGCCAGGGCTGCATTCAAGCATCATGCCGATAAAGGTCATGGGCCATTAACAAAAACGCTATTGACAGTTGGAACTGTCACTCGTTACAGCCATGCATTAATGCACTATGCTGCCCTGACACGATTAACCCGGTTTTAATGTGTCCTACTTTCTACGTGGCTGCTCACAACAGTTTAACACATTTAACAAACTCCGACTCCGTTTCTGTAGCTGCGGGAGTTTTTATAAGATAATGGCTGCTTTTAAGCTGGCCGCGGGAGTTCAACATCTTTATATTAAGAGGTAAGAGTCGCCTTCAGGTGCCATGCCCTTTGTCATCATGATGCATGAATGCAGTATGCATCATGCCCCGAGTGTATCAACCACGTAGGGTCAGCATGATACATAAATGCAACCCTTGTAATTCATGTAGACCATGGCGATAAAGGGCATATAGTGCATTAACGCACTATGCGGTCCTTAAAGGGTTGATGGGCTAGTTTAAAGTTGGGTAAGATAAAAACGTAGAATACATTGTACCATACTTGCGGCTTGTGTCACGTCACTTATAGATGGTGAGAGATGTGAACATGGTGATGCCATACAGTGTGAACAGGGTCAAAAGTATAGTCTATGCTATTCTCTTTCCTAGTGATTATGATTAACTCAGACAACAAATTATGTCATTGTTGGACTAGTTGTGACATATTTGCACGTATCATTGCGCAGATCAAAAAGTGTGCTATTTATTTATACTATCGGTACGTGCGCGGGCCCTTTGAAGCAGGGTATAACGCGCAGGCTTTTCCACTCCAAACTTTGTTTGCCCCCCGCCCGTCTGTACGCGTGTTGTTGAAAGATTATCCTTTCTAGCGGGAGATCGACGTAGAAACGTAGGGTCGGCTCGGTCGGGTGACCTGAAACGAACCTCTTTATTTTTGCCTTAGAGATCACATTCTAAAAATGCCAGGTGAGAGTGGTTGAGGGGACGGAACCATGCATGTGTGTGTATATATATACATAGGACATACTTTGCCATCAGCTGACAGTGGTGTGATGCGGGTGTGAGCCAACTCCCCAGGCCGCATCATTCTATAGAGGTATACCTGAAGGAGAATCAGCCACTCTACAAATAGGGCCACAGACTTATAATAGTGCTATCAACCTAACATAACAAGTCACCAGACATGGTCTAGCAATAGAGCCCTCAACAGTGCCCAAATTTGAGCTTTTATTTGGTCTAAGTTGTACAATAAAAGTACCCTCCGTGAGATCTGATGATTTACTATGGTTGACCAATAAAGTCCATGGACAGCCCATCTGCAAGCAGTTGTTGGGGGGGGGGGGGGGGGTGCCCATTTATAAAATCACATTTTTATAATTAACAGAAATGCAAAAATAAGGGCCTAGGTCACTCTGTGTGAGTAAGTGATGGTAGTTTCACGCCGTGTACAGTGGCGCCGCTCTGGTGGCCGTTACACGAACCACTCACTCTGTTTATCACCAGATCATGTCACCAGATATGATTCAGTGGACTCTACGATACTAACGCCTAGACTCGAAGCGAGATCTCTGCAAGTAGCGTGGGTGTCCAAGTTACACCAGTAGTCCAGTCATTATGATGAAAATAGGGTCCACCCACCACAAATTGCAACAGAATTCATTTTGCCACCATATGACTCAGAAATGTGTATAGAATAACATATCAAGAGTTTAGGAAAATCTAATTAGTGGAAGAGTGCCTAATTAGCATATGTTCGTTAGCATGTCGAGATTTCTCAGTACCTAACTGGAAATGGCCATAAATGTGGTTTGAAATAACCCTTTTGATCACTTTAAAAGCCTAATAGGTACTTCTCAAGATAGACAACCATTCGCTTCAAGAATTATTCAAATTAGTGCGTTTCCTAATTCGCATAATTAGCAGAGTAATGCAAAAGTAGGAATTTTCACGCAATAATCTAGCCCCTTTGCTTCCTTGCTCTAAAATGAACATTGAAACCAAGAGTTTTCACCATTGTGTATTTCATTGATGTCATTAGAGAGAGATACATAGATCTACATGAATTGACATGACAAGGAAAATATGCATAATTACATTATCGTTGTTAGCAAATAAACAGCTTTCCATATCCAGCTGTCGAAGGGGTTTGGCTCTAATTTTGGTTTGAATAGACGTTTAGGATCAAATTAAAGCCATGTAATGTTCATGGTTAATCAGTCTAGTATAAATTATCTTAATTAATGTATTATGTCCTAATTTGCATAATCCAAAATGGCTCCCAAAATCCAGTGTATACACTATTTTCACCATACACAATGCCATAATTTTGGTCTTAAATACACATATGAATCACTTTTAGAGACCAAAATGTATTTCTAATGATGTCAAACTTTTCTTTACTAGGATTATTTAAATTGGTACATTTCTTAATTAGCATTTAGATAAAAAATGGCTTCCAAACTTCAAAACTCCCAGTCTAAACCTCAAATATGGCCACATAAATGATGATAACTATGGTTTGTAATTAAGATATAACCTGCATTGTAAGCCCAAACGTACTTTCCTTCATTGTTAATATTATGGTAGAATAACTTCTGTACTTAAAGTACATTTCCTAATTTGCATAAATCCAAAATGGCTCACTAAGTCGCAATCAATGTGTTTAGCATGTTATAAGAAGGTGGTTACTCTGGTGTAGAAAACCAGGAGATATGTTTTAGGTTAGATTTTTATTTGGCAAAAATTATCACATACTCAATAAGTTTTTCAACTTATCCCAAAGTTAGTACTAAGCTGAATTAATCAGTGCCTTGACCCCAACTACAAACCTACAAAAAGGTGGTTATCCTTGGTCCGTTTGTTCATCTAAAAACCCAAGACCTAATTTTCATCACTCCAAGTATCTCTCTCATGAAGCAATTCTAATGTGTATATGAATATGTGTATATATGTGGCTGTGTCTCAAAAACTTGGGCTAATGTTAAAGTCTTTGACGGCTGCCATCTTTGACTGAGTGTTATCTTTGACTGGATGCCATCTTTGACCAGCTTGATAGAAAAGGGTTTATTGAGGCTAGATGGAGATATAAATGGGTTGAAAAGGTTAATAGATGTCATAACATGTAGATTAGTCAATAATAGCCCATTTATATTTTTATCTGTCCTAAATAAACCGCTTTCTATCAACCCGGTCAAAGAGGGCACCCGGTCAAAGATGGCACCCAGTTAACATTGGCCCAAGTTCGTGAGACACAGCCATATGCATCTTAATATTTACATAAATCCAATATGTAGTAAGGAGTACTACCCCTTCCCCCTATTAATGTGGGAAATCATTAATGTACTGCAATCTCATGATGTTCACTACTCAATAACCGTGGGACCCTGTCTGCTTAATTTGTATATTGCACTTAAGCAAAATTTCTTGTGCCCAGTTTACAAACCTATTTGGCCATTGATTGACTTGATATGATATTTTTGTCCACTTTAAAAGTCAATTTGCATTCCCATGCATTCTATTGTGAAATCTTGATTGTTGTGTGTTATAATCAACAATATGTTAAGCCATTGAAATAAATATTTGGGCTTATCAAGGAATTACTTAAGATCTCTATGAATCATTATGTATATGTCAGATTCAGAATATAGACTAGTAATATTTAAGTATGCTGTACTACACCTTAGAAGTGAAAAAAAACATTCAAAGGGAGGCCCCATGCACTAAAGACTAGGATTGAAAAGTTTGGATCTCATTGCCTGGAGTTAAAAGAACTGCAGAAAAACGTTAATACCCATGTTTAGTGGCCCATAGTGCTTAGTATACAGTGAGGTTGCTATAATACTGTCCCAACTTAAGATGACCAAAACTTTAAGCTGAATTAACTGGATAACCGAGGCAATTTAATACTGTAAAATGATCCCCATCAAACCATCACTGAAAGGTGTGGTCACTGAAACACTTCACAGAGTGGCTCATAGGCGGCAAACAAAGGTAAATGCCACATTTTTGGCAAATGACCATTTGATGTACAATCATGTTCTAGTACATGATGGAGATAAGTGCAGAAATATGGGTTGGTCAAAGATGTTGATTGATTAAAATGCCTCAGAATTGGGCTTTTAAAATGATCCACACTATCATTTTGATTTTAACTCAGGATCACCACCTTCTTATAATCTGCTAAAGATGTTGAGCCATTCTAGATTTATGCAAATCAGGAAAGTACAAAAATTTAGTTATTCTACCATAATGTTAAGTTAAATTATTCAAGGATAATAATTGTATATAAACTATGAAGGAAAGTACATTTGGGCTTACAATGCAGTTCATATCTTTAATAATTACAAACCATAGTTATCATCATTTATGTGGCCATGTTTGAGGTTTAGACTGGGAGTTTGGAGGCCTTTTGTATGTATAAATGCTAATTAAGAAATGTACCAATTCAAATTATCCTAGTAAAGAAGGGTTTGACATGATTAGAAATACATTTTGGTCTCTAAAAGTGATTCATATGTGTATTTAAGACCAAAATTATGGCATTGTGTATGGTGAAAATGGTGTATACACTGGACTTTGGGAGCGCTTTTGGATTATGCAAATTAGGACATAATACATTTATTTGGATAATTTATACTAGACTGATCAACCATGAACATTATATGGCTTTAATTTGATCCTAAATTTTGACTGTGTCGCCGTGTCGATTTTTAGCAAAAGGGCCGGGTCATCGTGTCAATTTTTAGGTATATAAGAACTTAGAGAAAAATGCCTGTGGGTCGATTTTTACCTCCAATTTTCCTGTGTCCGTCGATTTTTAAAATGGCCTAAAAGGGCCGTGTCGCCTTGTCGCCCGTGTCGATTTTTAGCCATGTAGAGGCACATGCATCTTCTTGTCAGGAAGACTGTATGATTATGCTGAGGTATAGCAATACCATAGTGATTTGATGATAGTGTGATGGGTTGGACTAGCAACTTACAGCTTTGTAACAGGGAATAGGGTGTATATTTGGGCATGATGAACGCATGAATGTCGACCCTACGGGTTTGAGACCCTCCTGAAGGGTCGGCATGATGCACCAATGCAGTACCGGCGACATCATGACAGCAAATGTCATGTTTTGGTGGCATGCCGTCTTCCGACCGACCGACCCTATAGTTTCATCCCATGTTACCTGAATCAAACTTTTTTTATTTGGTCCAAGTGGTACTTGACATCACCCTGTGGGAGGCCGCCGTCCCAGATGAAGGTCGTAGTCTGACTGCTACCTGCATTGTTAGATCCCGCCAGATGATTTGTTCTTCTTCTTTTGTGACTTTATTTTTTATATTTTAAAGAAGACACGATCGTGACAGTCATTTGTAACACAACGATTACCCCCCCCCCCCCGCCACACTCCCCTCATACACCCCCCCTCCCTCCACCAGTGCAGTGATGGGGTGGGGAGGACTGTAGGAGGGGAGATGGGGGGGGGGGGGGCAACCATTCAAATACTACATGTGTATTGTGCCGACACACGGTGTCCACATCCAATACATGTACAAAGGGTTGGATCCTGTTTCATTTTATTCACGTTTTATTCTCTGCTCTCCTGGAAAGTGGAGCCACATATAATACCTCCCCCTCTCGCTCTCGCTCTCCCTCTACCTCTCTCTCCCCCTCTCCCTCTCCCTCTCTCTCTCCCTCCACCTCTCCCTTCCCTTCCTTTCCATCTCATTCTCCCCCTCCCCCTCCCTCTCCCTTTCCCTCTCCCTTTCATTTTCCCCTCCCCTCCCCTCCCCTCCCCTCTCCGAATTCCTGCCTTCCTACATGTATCCCTCCTCCCTCTCCCTCTCCCTCTCCCTCTCCCTCTCCCCTCCCTTCCCCCCTCCCTCTCACTCTCCCCTCTCTTCCCCCCTCCCTCTCCCTCTCCCCTCCCTTCCCCCCTCCCTCTCCCTCTCCCCTCTCTTCCCCCCTCCCTCTCCCTCTCCCCTCTCTTCCCCCCTCCCTCTCCCTCTCCCCCTCTCTTCCCCCTCCCTCTCCCTCTCCCCTCTCTTCCCCCCTCCCTCTTCCTCTCCCCTCCCTTTCCCCTCCCTCTCCCTCTCCCTCTTCCTCTCCCTCTCCCTCTCATTCTTCCTCTCCCTCCTCTCTCCCTCCCCCTCCTCCTCTCCCTCTCCCTCTCCCTCTCATTCTCCCTCTCCCTCCCCCCCCTCTCCCTCTCCCTCTCCCTCTCCCTCTCCCTCTCCCCCCTCCCCCTCTCCCTCTCCCTCTCATTCTCCCTCTCCCTGAGTCCCTCTTCTCCCTCCCCATCCCTCTCCCCTCCCTTTCCCTCTCCCTCTTTTTTTAAAGTGTTTATCATTCTCCCCTCTCCGACTGCCTGTACCCCTCCATCCTACTCTCCCTACATTCTGCGTATGTAATTTTATGGATGCCCCATGCCTACAAAATAGAGCTGTAATAATCGTTATCATTTTTCCTGCCCCCCCCCCCCCGTCACCACGTGCCCTATCTACACCCCCCCCCCCCCCATTCGCCTGTCTATACCACAGTGGGCCATGCCCGTGCGGCCATGGACACCCCCCCCCCCCCAGTGTCAACACCCAGATAACATAACACGTGTACATAGACCCTTTTCCAGTTGCCGCGCATGCGCGAGTTGCGAGGGACTTCCGCCAGATGGCATGACTGTAAACAAGGCCTAATCCACTGTAATACAGCCCTGTATTTATGCTGTATTATTGGTCAAAATGGAGGGATAATTGTGTGACAGTTACTGTAACTTCTTCCCACACATGCAAAGAACCGAGTTCTAGCTGAAAATGTTTTTGATTAATAGTCTTGATATTTTTTTTACAGCCCTTGACAACTCATGAGTCTGAGGCTGAAGGCTAGGCCCTAGGCTAGGGAGTGATCAATTTGTAACAACATGGGGGGGGGGGTGGGGGTAAACAAATTTGGACCATGTATAAGAACACCATGAAGGGCTACTCTCATAGAAATTGTAATAGTACCGGTTTTCTTAAGTTATCCATTCAAGGCTGACACTTCAAACTAGCCTCCCCTCACTGGCTTCAGTAGCTGTGAATACACATCCCTAGTATAAATGAAACCAATATCTTTGGCACTGATGGGAAATAATCAATTTTTAAACAGGGGGGGGGGGTAACAAATGTAGGACACCTTGACCGCGGGGGGGGGGGTAAAAATTTAAGACCCCTGTTTCGGGGGGGGGGGGTCAAAAAAATTCCACCAGTTTTGAGTTTTAAGTCCGACCTTGCTACGACCCTCAAAATGTAAATTGAACAATTTTGACCCAGGAACTTTTATTCTTACATACATACAACTAAGGGAGTGATCATTTATTATCAACGGGGGGGGGGGTTGTGGGTTGGGTTGGGGGCAAAAACTTTGGACCCGTCTTGGGGGGGGGGGGGGACAAAAAAAATTTAACCTGTTTTGAGCCAAAAAAGCCTGCGCGTTACCATGCTTCCAAAGGGCCTGCGCACAAGCCGATTTTCAACCCTAAGGGGGAGGGTAAAAAATGTTGACTCCTTGGCGGGGGTTGTAAAAAATTTCCCCATGCTCAGAGCGGAAACCCCACCACCCCCCCCCCCCTGTTGTTAAAAAA
>OX381711.1:80654590-80775470 GCA_947462335.1 Harmothoe impar
TTTTACATAAGTTGGTAGTAAATAGACAAGTTTCAAGGTGGACGTGGCGGTGTGAACCTCCCAACACTACATACCATACTGACCAAGGTGAGTTCGAATTTGCCACACTTTGGCTGACTGCTGGTCATGTGATCTAAACAGGACATTTCATTGGCTGTCTGGGGGCTGGTCTTGCTCTCCAGGCACAATTTCAGTGTATTTTATCACCAGTTTATTTTATAATATTAGAAAAAATGGTTGAGTTTTCAGTGAAACTCTTACATAAATAAAGCTAGTTTATTTATTTTCTAGAAATTTGGAAGAAATTGGTGCTCAATCTGTGATTGGCCCAAGGTGATATGTTGTCATGCCAATGACTCTGGTTCATGCCCAGTTTAGTATCTCAGGTATGTTTCGGCCCTCTAGGGGCCTCATCAGGTGTAATCTAGGGGTGGTATGGTTTTATTTATTTTTATAGAGGAAATATTGATTCTTTGCCTTAGAATTTAATTCTCCTCTGGGTTGACCAGTTTGGTTTACCAAACTATGCATGACTCTGCATGGTGCAGCCAGGTGGCCCTGGGACCCGACATGGCACCCAGGTTACCCTCAGGTAAGAACCTCTTATTTTAAGAGATTTATTTCTTGGTCAGTAGGATGGAGCTTTTGGTTAGACTTGTAGGTAGCAAGGTGAGGATTTTTCTGTACCAATTTATTTTTACCGGTAAATTTTCTTAATTCAAAAGAAAATTTTATTTCCGATTTGGCGTGGGAAAAAAATGACGTGGCTTTTAGGTGTCAAGTCTAACCATAGCGGCTCTCCAGGATATTCATCCCTGTAGGTACCATCGTTTTTAAACGTTGTATCCACGAAAATTCTATAGATTTTCTTAGTTTTGTTCCTCTCTTTGATTGGGGGTGTTCATATATTTACTTGCATGTCTTTCACGCCATTGTGTCCATCTTGGTTGAAGTGGTAAGCCACTTCACTGTTCCCATATCTTTTGTGTCTGATGTCTCCATCATGTTCACTTATCCTCTGGCCCACATCTCTGTAGGTCTCTCCCACATATCTTTTGCCACAGTGTTTGCAGTCAATGCAGTAGATGAGGTTTGAGCTTTTGCAGCTGACATTTGTTTTTGTATCTCTTTGCAGTTTGCTTGTGATTGGAATTTTTCCCGATTTGTTCAGGGTCGGGCAGACTTTGCAGTCTGGGTCCTTGCACAGGTTTGTGTTCACTTTGGGTCTCTCTTCACCCTCCTTCTTCACCCACTCCTCCGGGTTGAAGTTGCATCTGGCTCTCACCAGATGGTCCCTCAGGTTCTTCGGTCGTTTGTAACCGGTTATCAGTTTCATACGTTGTAAGCCCCTGGTGGTGTATGATTGGGATAAATTGTCCCAATTGTTTTTCACTATTTTTTCCAACTTGTCATAGTTGGGTCAAAATGTGGTTGTGAGAAACATTTTTTCTTGTTCAGGTTCTGGTTTTTCTATGTTTTTGTCCGTCCGGGCCCTTTTTCTTTGGGCCTCTCTCTCTTCTAGTTTTTCCTTTTCTATTTCTTTCCTAGACTTGCAATTCAGTAGCTCCTCCCTCGTCAGGAGGGCCACCTTATCTTTGTCTGTCTTGATCAGCCAGGCTGGATATCCCTTTGCAAGGAATTGTTTTTCTTTCAATGCCACGCAGGTATCATAGTCTGATTCCTTTTTGCAAATTCTTTTTAGTCTCAAGAATTCGCTGTATGGTAGGCTTTTTTTCACATTTGGTGCATGTGCTGAGTCATACCGAAGGTAACTGTTTGTGTCAGTGGGTTTTGTGTACAGACTAGTGTACAGACCCCCATTTTCATTTTTATTCACGGTTGTGTCCAAGAAATGGATTTTTTCTTTGGACCATTCTGCAGTGAATTTTATTGTTGGGTGTTCTCCATTAAGGAAGTTAACCCAATCTTTCAATTTTTCTTCCCCGTGTTCCCAGACGAAGAAGATGTCATCAATGTATCTAAACCAAGTACTTGGTTTGTCTACAGATTTGTTTAGGAGTTTACTCTCCAAATCTGTCATAAACAGATTGGCATATGAGGGAGCTACCCTCGTGCCCATGGCAGTGCCACTGATCTGTAAATAATTTTCGTTGTTAAACTGAAAATTATTATTTTTCAAGACCATAACCAAAAGGTCCTAGGGATTCATTTTTTGGATTTTGGGTCTCACTCCTCTCCCTTTTCAGGGTTTCTGCAATCACATTTATCCCCTCATCATTTGGAATGTTGGTGTACAATGCGGTTACATCTAGTGTGCCCACAATTGTGTCCTCATTCAAACCGTCAATCTGTTCTATTTTCTTTATGAAATCTGTGGTGTCTTTTATGTACGAGTCACTATTTTGTACCAAAGGTTTTAGAAAGAGATCTACCATCGAGGAGATTCTTTCTGTGGGGCAGCCATTAGCTGAGCAGATTGGTCTGCCTGGAGGGGGGTCCACATTTTTGTGGATTTTTGGTAGAAAATAGATCTGTGGGGTTCTGGGTTTCTGTGAAATTAAAGTTTTTGCTACCTTTTTTGTTATTTCTTTATTTTCCAGCATGGTTTGGACTTTTTCCTCTATTTTGGCTTGGTAAGCCGGGGTGGGGTCTGAGTCAAGTTTTAAGTAGGTATTTTCATCTGACAATTGTCTGTCAGCCTCTAGGATGTAGTCTATGGTGTCCATCACCACGATGGCGCCACCTTTGTCGGCAGGTTTTATTGTTACTGATTTGTCTACCGCTAGTTCCCTTAAAGCTTTTCTTTGATGGGTATTTAGATTGTGTTTCTTTACGGTTTTTGGTTGGCCAGATGCATTTAGACTTTTTATATTCTCTTGTATCCAATTTTCTAAAGGTATGCAAGAGCTGGGTGGTTGCCAGCTTGTTTTTGATCCCTTCCCTGTTTTTATCAGGTGGGGTTCATCAAAAGGAGGCACTACAGTCTCCTTTTTGTTCAAAAGGTCCGTGATCTTAGGTTGTATTAAATTCCCATCCCTCAATTTGTTTTTTTCTTTTTGCAGTTCTTTTTCTAATTTCTTTTGGTTTTTGAGGAAGGTTTTCCCTTTGCCACTATTCCAATATTGTTTGGTTCTTAGCCGGTTATGAAACACATCTAAATCTTTCCTAACTTCTGCTAGATCTACTTTTGTTTGGGTTGGGCAGAATTTTAGCCCCTTTTCTAGTACTTGTGATTGGGCGTTGGTAAGATTTCTACTTGACAAATTTACAATGCAGTCAGACTTTTTAACTTTTTTGTTTGTGCTGGATTTTACATTTTTCTTTGATTTTTCATATGATTTTTCGAGATTTTCACCATTTGGTGATGTCATGTCAGAAACAAGGTCAACATTTTTTTCAACAGAAACAGGATTTTGTTTAATCACATTTGTTACCACAGTTACATTTTTCTCAACAGAAACGGTGTTTTCACTTCTTATATCAGATTCAAATGTTTGGTACAGATCTCTTGGGGTATCACAGAAGGAGTGTTCATTCTCATAGTCAGTGTTCGTGTCCATGTCAGTCATTGATGACAGATCGAGGTAGTGGGTGGTTTTTAGTACCTCCCCCTGCCTCGGTTTTTGTTGTTCCTAGCTGGGCCTCGCCCCCGGAAGTTTCCCCGGTTGTCACCTTCATCGTAGCTCTCCTGGTGGTTGGCTCCACCTCGAGAGCCATTGCCTCGGTAGTTACCTCGGCCCCTGCCTCGTTGGCCTCGGTAGGGGCCCTTTATCTCTTCAGCAGTGACTCTAGGCAGTATGTCAGTCATTGATGACAGATCGAGGTAGTGGGTGGTTTTTAGTACCTCCCCCTGCCTCGGTTTTTGTTGTTCCGAGCTGGGCCTCGCCCCCGGAAGTTTCCCCGGTTGTCACTATGTCAGTCATTGATGACAGATCGAGGTAGTGGGTGGTTTTTAGTACCTCCCCCTGCCTCGGTTTTTGTTGTTCTGAGCTGGGCCTCGCCCCCGGAAGTTTCCCCGGTTGTCACTATGTCAGTCATTGATGACAGATCGAGGTAGTGGGTGGTTTTTAGTACCTCCCCCTGCCTCGGTTTTTGTTGTTCCGAGCTGGGCCTCGCCCCCGGAAGTTTCCCCGGTTCCCACGCCAAATCGGAAATAAAATTTTCTTTTGAATTAAGAAAATTTACCGGTAAAAATAAATTGGTACAGAAAAATCCTCACCTTGGTAGTAAATAGACATTTTGCTCATAAGTATATAACATGGCCTTCCTGGCATTTGTAGTGAGTTGATTCTTATCGCAACAACACACTAACATATAAATCACAAATAAGATAGGACCCACGATGGATCCCTGAGATACAACACATGTTACATTTTCTCAACCGGAGCAACATCCATTAGTAGTATAGTATGTATCGGAACGGGACTATAGTTAAGTACTGTTTATTACTCAATCGACCTGCAGCCAATCAGAGGCCTCCATTTGGTCACGTGACCGGAAGTGACCTACTTAGGGGATTAGTGGTGCATTCTGGGTAACCCTGCAGCCAATCAGAGGCCTCCATTTGGTCACGTGACCGGAAGTGACCTACTTAGGGGATTAGTGGTGCATTCTGGGTAACCTACTGACCTACTTAGAAGCTCTCAGCCAATCAGAGGCCGGCATTCTGGTAACCATGGTAACGTGACTTACTTACGTCACGTGACCTACTTAGGCTCAGCCAATCAGAAGCCGGCATTCTGGTAACTAGGGTAACGTGACCTACTTAGGGTTTGTTTGTAAACAACACCACGTGGCTCTCTTGTTTGTAAACAACACCACGTGACACGTGACTGTTTGTAAACAAACAATTCGACTTAGTCTGACATTTTCAGCTGTCGCATGCTGACCTGCTGCTATCATAAGAGAAACAAAAGCCCTAATCACGCTTTTCAGCTGGATCCTTCCACCCACCAGACATGGATCCAGATGGGAGGGTGGTTTAAAATTAATCCGTGTACCGACTGTCATACAATAGTGTAATTAGTTGAACACGTGTTACCTGTATAAAGGATTAGCAGGTCATGGGCTTAGAGTGTGTATAGAAAAACAACTACAGGTAGCGTGAACAAAGCGACCCCCTCCCTTTCTGTCACTCTGTCTGTGACTAGAGGGCGCGCGTGTGGTAAGCGGCTTAAATCTAAAGAAAAAAAATCACCCTCTCCTGTCGTCAGCAGTCAGCTGGCCGGCGGCTGGAAAATGCGATTAGAGGGATGATGAGCGCGGTTTTTTATATTCAATATATTAGAAGTGTGCTTTGTTGCTTATATAGTTCATTATGCGTTTAAAATGTTCGCGAGTATCGTAGAAATGTACAAAAATCCTATTGTGGCGCCATCTGACGAAAAGAGCGGAGAACTATACTAGGGTATGGCGAGCTAGACTAGAGCATGTAATCACCAGGCGGCAGAGTGGTCAAAAGACAATCTCGTAGTAGTAGGTCTACTTGGATCTTGAGTAGCCACCCTTGTGGTTGCAATTACCTAGACTAGTTGACCCTGCCAGCCTGGTCAAGTGAAATTAGTAAGGAGACCGCACATTAACGCGCTCCACAGTCTTTAGACAGTTAAGACTATAGTACCGTAGATTCTACTGTGTACTCACACTAACTATTTACAGTGCTACATATTCATACCCGTGTTCTAAGTGTTTTTTTAGAAAAAAGCGATCTACTCACCCATTTTTTTTAGACAAACTCCTATTAGCAGGTAACCCCTGTATAAACCATACTGCAAAGATCTGCTACTTCGAGCGTCTGCCTCGTGACTGATAGTGTACAACAAGACGAAGTGGGCAGAGGTGAAGTACTGTTCCAAGAAAAATTGAGGCTCTTTATATAGCTGAGAGAGCGGCTAATCCGGATGTTCTAAGCTTGTTTTCACCTAGAGCCCCACCCTCTTCCAGAGAGGAATCAAATTGCTTTTCACCTGGACCCTTCCACCCCTCATCCATCAGCATGAAAAGAGGGATAACAAGTGTAACGTGCGCTACATGTATATGGGATTATAGCTGGTGAAGAGATAAAGCCAGGTCAACTGTGTATACAAAGACTACAGGAGGTGATTAACGACAGGTGTGACGCGCCAGCCCGTGGACGGATTATCTTCTAAGCTGACGCTTATTCAACTAGCCAGCTGCCGTCCGCTCCACTCACCACGGCAAGAGGAGGTGCTTTTGTTTTACACTTAAGTCGCTTACCACATGTACTCGTCTCTACCTCACAGACAGACACCCTCTCGCTTGCTTCACGACCCCTGTAGCTTTTTTTGTATACACACTCTAATCTCATAACCCCCTGATCCGTTATACAGGTAACGGGTATTCTCTTTTAAATAGCTGCCAGTCAGCCTGCGGCAGCTGAAAACGACGGTAAGTAGCTTAGCTCTAGAAGCAAGAAGGCGTATATAAGGAGGCTCACACGTGTATAGGCGCCTTATAAGTCGGCAGGGGGTAAATACTAGTGAAAAAGGAAGGCAGGTGTGCAGGTAGCTTTCTAACAGACACGTGTGTGCACTAAGCTGCTTAAGTCTAAACCCACCTGCAGTAGTCAGGTAGCATGTGAAAACTTACTTAACAGATCTCTTAATTGAGTAGAGACTCTGTACTGAGAGAGTCTTTTCAGCCGTTTAAGAGGATTATCTAGGACAGGGTACATAAGGAGTGAAACGACGCTCTCACTCATCACACTTTCTCGACCCGCCCTTCATCATCGTAGCATCGTCCACTCTACGCTCGCTCAGAATGTTATGATGGTTAGTTCTGCTATTTTCAGCTACTTTTCTTATCGAAGTGTTGACGCTACAGAGCATCGAAACTCTCTCCAAATGAGTCCAAGAAAGAAAAAGCAACTTCCACTTGAAGCAGGAAGAGAAACAGTGCCCTATGATGCATGTGAGGTAAAGAAACATTGGAAGGACGTCACCAAGGAGCAATGGATAGAAGCATGCTTCAACTTCATCGGAACGGAAGTAGTTTCATTTGGACAGAGGGAGAAGATTTTGTTGGAGCTATTTTTCTTAGCTCCGTATACTTGGCCTGACTGTGGTGAAATTCCTTCAGGTATTTGTTCAGTCTTCGCCATAGAAGTTATCAGGTCTTTGAAGGAGCTTCGATATATGCAAGGCACTCACGAGGAGATTGTTCAGAAAATGACGGAATTCGAAACAGGAGAAGACACAATATGGTGCGAGGAGACGACATATACGGACGATGATCTGGAGTACATCATTTGTAGCCCGTTGGAACATTATGTTAAAGACTTTGAGGACATGCTAGACAGCACTGAGATGAACCCGAAAGAGAGATCCCTTACTGCACAGAAAGAGGCCAAAGCTGTGTTGGAAAAGCTCAAGTTTGGTCAAGGATTCACTCTTCAAAGCAGCTGTGTGAGTGTGATAAAAGGCCTTGTGTTGAAACATCCAGACATGAAGTTTTCGCGTGCTGTCGACACACTTCCTTTGCCTGAACTGATGATGAACATGATCGATCCCATCGTACCAACATGTTTCGACTCTGCCAATTGTCCCATGTATAAAATGGTTTCAAGTTTTGCCCGTGGCCGATGGCTAAACGATCCACTGAAGTCAGAAAACCTCCTTGATTTAATCAACTGACTAAATGTATTTTCTCATACTAGTATTAGTAGCATTAGTAATAGCAGCTACTCAGTCTCGTGCAGCACAAGCAGCAGCATCTGTCAGCAGCATCCGTGACATCGTCAGCAGCAGCAGCAGCTGCACGAGCAGCACAAGCAGCAGCATCTGTCAACAGCATCCGTGACATCGTCAGCAACTGCAGCAGCTGCACGAGCAGCACAAGCAGCAGCAGCTGTCAGCAGCTGCAGCAGCTGCACGAGCAGCACAAGCAGCAGCACCAACAGCAGCAGCAACAGCAAATCAGCAGCAGCAGCAGCAGCAGCAGCAGCAGCAGCAGCAGCGGCGGTGTGGACCACTAAATTCGAGATGGCGACATGTCTGTTTCTTAGAATCGACATTCGACATGAGGCCTAGTGACATTTGACATGAAGCTTGAAAAACATAGTGACAGGTGACATGAGCAATTCTTAAAATCGACATGAGATATGAGCATAATTAAGCGACATCGACATGTGCCATGGCTATTTTTTTTTAAGACAAACGCCATAGACTCCTCATTCAAACCCCCACTAGTAGTGCTCTATAAGCGCAAGCTTTGCCTTAAGAGAGCTGTGGCTGTGAACCCTCTCCTCCCCCCGTACACACAGGTAAATATCAGAGTCAGCCAATGTCGCCAATACTACTCTCATACAAGGGTCAGGCACTGCTGGACTATAATAGATGGGTCAAGGACCATTCTACTGAGGGTCAGGCTAGGCTGGACATTCAATAACAGGCTGGACTTTGGCAAACTTGCTTGAAAGTCTGGCCAGCAAGAGTCCGTTGAAGGACTATACGGTAAAAAGGCTGCTGTTACAGTCAAGATACTCATATTTCAAGCCCAGAAAACTGTAATTAGCTTTCCAAGTTGTTTATTTAACAATATCCTGGCCTAGCAAGAAGCTGTCAGATGACATCTAAGAAAAATGGGGCTGTTAATTGATCAAGAGAGCTACATTGTTACAGAGTCCTATTCCTCTTTTGAGGTGGGACCAAATTTGAAAAAAGAATAAACTCAAAAAAAAAGCCTTAAGATTGAAACAGTTGTAGATGACAAATTTAATGAGGAAGTCGTATTAATTAGTTTACAAATAGCCGCTGCACGAGCAGCACAAGCAGCAGCTGACACTAGTGTCAGCTGCAGCAGCTGCACGAGCTGCTTGTGCTGCTCGTGCAGCGGCTATTTGTAAACTAATTAATACGACTTCCTCATTAAATTTGTCATCTACAACTGTTTCAATCTTAAGGCTTTTTTTTTGAGTTTATTCTTTTTTCAAATTTGGTCCCACCTCAAAAGAGGAATAGGACTCTGTAACAATGTAGCTCTCTTGATCAATTAACAGCCCCATTTTTCTTAGATGTCATCTGACAGCTTCTTGCTAGGCCAGGATATTGTTAAATAAACAACTTGGAAAGCTAATTACAGTTTTCTGGGCTTGAAATATGAGTATCTTGACTGTAACAGCAGCCTTTTTACCGTATAGTCCTTCAACGGACTCTTGCTGGCCAGACTTTCAAGCAAGTTTGCCAAAGTCCAGCCTGTTATTGAATGTCCAGCCTAGCCTGACCCTCAGTAGAATGGTCCTTGACCCATCTATTATAGTCCAGCAGTGCCTGACCCTTGTATGAGAGTAGTATTGGCGACATTGGCTGACTCTGATATTTACCTGTGTGTACGGGGAGAGGAGAGGGTTCACAGCCACGGCTCTCTTAAGGCAAAGCTTGCGCTTATAGAGCACTACTAGTGGGGGTTTGAATGAGGAGTCTATGGCGTTTGTCTTAAAAAAAAATAGCCATGGCACATGTCGATGTCGCTTAATTATGCTCATATCTCATGTCGATTTTAAGAATTGCTCATGTCACCTGTCACTATGTTTTTCAAGCTTCATGTCAAATGTCACTAGGCCTCATGTCGAATGTCGATTCTAAGAAACAGACATGTCGCCATCTCGAATTTAGTGGTCCACACCGCCGCTGCTGCTGCTGCTGCTGCTGCTGCTGCTGCTGCTGATTTGCTGTTGCTGCTGCTGTTGGTGCTGCTGCTTGTGCTGCTCGTGCAGCTGCTGCAGCTGCTGACAGCTGCTGCTGCTTGTGCTGCTCGTGCAGCTGCTGCAGTTGCTGACGATGTCACGGATGCTGTTGACAGATGCTGCTGCTTGTGCTGCTCGTGTAGCTGCTGCTGCTGCTGACGATGTCACGGATGCTGCTGACAGATGCTGCTGCTTGTGCTGCACGAGACTGAGTAGCTGCTATTACTAATGCTACTAATACTAGTATGAGAAAATACATTTAGTCAGTTGATTAAATCAAGGAGGTTTTCTGACTTCAGTGGATCGTTTAGCCATCGGCCACGGGCAAAACTTGAAACCATTTTATACATGGGACAATTGGCAGAGTCGAAACATGTTGGTACGATGGGATCGATCATGTTCATCATCAGTTCAGGCAAAGGAAGTGTGTCGACAGCACGCGAAAACTTCATGTCTGGATGTTTCAACACAAGGCCTTTTATCACACTCACACAGCTGCTTTGAAGAGTGAATCCTTGACCAAACTTGAGCTTTTCCAACACAGCTTTGGCCTCTTTCTGTGCAGTAAGGGATCTCTCTTTCGGGTTCATCTCAGTGCTGTCTAGCATGTCCTCAAAGTCTTTAACATAATGTTCCAACGGGCTACAAATGATGTACTCCAGATCATCCTCCTCGCACCATATTGTGTCTTCTCCTGTTTCGAATTCCGTCATTTTCTGAACAATCTCCTCGTGAGTGCCTTGCATATATCGAAGCTCCTTCAAAGACCTGATAACTTCTATGGCGAAGACTGAACAAATACCTGAAGGAATTTCACCACAGTCAGGCCAAGTATACGGAGCTAAGAAAAATAGCTCCAACAAAATCTTCTCCCTCTGTCCAAATGAAACTACTTCCGTTCCGATGAAGTTGAAGCATGCTTCTATCCATTGCTCCTTGGTGACGTCCTTCCAATGTTTCTTTACCTCACATGCATCATAGGGCACTGTTTCTCTTCCTGCTTCAAGTGGAAGTTGCTTTTTCTTTCTTGGACTCATTTGGAGAGAGTTTCGATGCTCTGTAGCGTCAACACTTCGATAAGAAAAGTAGCTGAAAATAGCAGAACTAACCATCATAACATTCTGAGCGAGCGTAGAGTGGACGATGCTACGATGATGAAGGGCGGGTCGAGAAAGTGTGATGAGTGAGAGCGTCGTTTCACTCCTTATGTACCCTGTCCTAGATAATCCTCTTAAACGGCTGAAAAGACTCTCTCAGTACAGAGTCTCTACTCAATTAAGAGATCTGTTAAGTAAGTTTTCACATGCTACCTGACTACTGCAGGTGGGTTTAGACTTAAGCAGCTTAGTGCACACACGTGTCTGTTAGAAAGCTACCTGCACACCTGCCTTCCTTTTTCACTAGTATTTACCCCCTGCCGACTTATAAGGCGTCTATACAAGTGTCAGCCTCCTTATATACGCCTTCTTGCTTCTAGAGCTAAGCTACTTACCGTCGTTTTCAGCTGCCGCAGGCTGACTGGCAGCTATTTAAAAGAGAATACCCGTTACCTGTATAACGGATCAGGGGGTTATGAGATTAGAGTGTGTATACAAAAAAAGCTACAGGGGTCGTGAAGCAAGCGAGAGGGTGTCTGTCTGTGAGGTAGAGACGAGTACATGTGGTAAGCGACTTAAGTGTAAAACAAAAGCACCTCCTCTTGCCGTGGTGAGTGGAGCGGACGGCAGCTGGCTAGTTGAATAAGCGTCAGCTTAGAAGATAATCCGTCCACGGGCTGGCGCGTCACACCTGTCGTTAATCACCTCCTGTAGTCTTTGTATACACAGTTGACCTGGCTTTATCTCTTCACCAGCTATAATCCCATATACATGTAGCGCACGTTACACTTGTTATCCCTCTTTTCATGCTGATGGATGAGGGGTGGAAGGGTCCAGGTGAAAAGCAATTTGATTCCTCTCTGGAAGAGGGTGGGGCTCTAGGTGAAAACAAGCTTAGAACATCCGGATTAGCCGCTCTCTCAGCTATATAAAGAGCCTCAATTTTTCTTGGAACAGTACTTCACCTCTGCCCACTTGGTCTTGTTGTACACTATCAGTCACGAGGCAGACGCTCGAAGTAGCAGATCTTTGCAGTATGGTTTATACAGGGGTTACCTGCTAATAGGAGTTTGTCTAAAAAAAATGGGTGAGTAGATCGCTTTTTTCTAAAAAAAACACTTAGAACACGGGTATGAATATGTAGCACTGTAAATAGTTAGTGTGAGTACACAGTAGAATCTACGGTACTATAGTCTTAACTGTCTAAAGACTGTGGAGCGCGTTAATGTGCGGTCTCCTTACTAATTTCACTTGACCAGGCTGGCAGGGTCAACTAGTCTAGGTAATTGCAACCACAAGGGTGGCTACTCAAGATCCAAGTAGACCTACTACTACGAGATTGTCTTTTGACCACTCTGCCGCCTGGTGATTACATGCTCTAGTCTAGCTCGCCATACCCTAGTATAGTTCTCCGCTCTTTTCGTCAGATGGCGCCACAATAGGATTTTTCTACATTTCTACGATACTCGCGAACATTTTAAACGCATAATGAACTATATAAGCAACAAAGCACACTTCTAATATATTGAATATAAAAAACCGCGCTCATCATCCCTCTAATCACATTTTCCAGCCGCCGGCCAGCTGACTGCTGACGACAGGAGAGGGTGATTTTTTTTCTTTAGATTTAAGCCGCTTACCACACGCGCGCCCTCTAGTCACAGACAGAGTGACAGAAAGGGAGGGGGTCGCTTTGTTCACGCTACCTGTAGTTGTTTTTCTATACACACTCTAAGCCCATGACCTGCTAATCCTTTATACAGGTAACACGTGTTCAACTAATTACACTATTGTATGACAGTCGGTACACGGATTAATTTTAAAGCACCCTCCCATCTGGATCCATGTCTGGTGGGTGGAAGGATCCAGCTGAAAAGCGTGATTAGGGCTTTTGTTTCTCTTATGATAGCAGCAGGTCAGCATGCGACAGCTGAAAATGTCAGACTAAGTCGAATTGTTTGTTTACAAACAGTCACGTGTCACGTGGTGTTGTTTACAAACAAGAGAGCCACGTGGTGTTGTTTACAAACAAACCCTAAGTAGGTCACGTTACCCTAGTTACCAGAATGCCGGCTTCTGATTGGCTGAGCCTAAGTAGGTCACGTGACGTAAGTAGGTCACGTTACCATGGTTACCAGAATGCCGGCCTCTGATTGGCTGAGAGTTTCTAAGTAGGTCAGTAGGTCACCCAGAATGCTGGCTTCTGATTGGCTGAGAGCCCTAAGTAGGTCACGTTACCATGGCAACGGGTCACGTGACCAAATGGAGGCCTCTGATTGGCTGCAGGTCGATTGAGTAATAAACAGTAGTTAACTATAGTCCCGTTCCGATACATACTATACTACTCGCCAGTGCTGCATTGGTGCATCATGCCAACCCTTTGGGAGCGTCCCAACACCGAATGGTCAGCACGATGCTTGAATGCAGCATGACGACCAAGGGCCTGATACATCAAGGCATCATACCGTCCTTAAGGGTTAAACGTGTGTGTAGGATTGTGACAGGTGGTTAATAACGACATGTTACATCACGCGGGGCGGCAGGATGGTCACGTGGTCATGCTTTCTGCCTCTCTACCCTCACTAATACTAGCGCCCCAGACGGGTAAAATCGACAAGGGGACAAGACCCTGTTTTAACCCTTATGGACAAGGGACAAGGAAATGCTGCGGGTTGAGGACAAGGGACAACCCTACTTCTTGAAATCAACAAGGGACAAGACCCATTTCTTAGTACTTGATCGACAAGGGATATTGGCGTTTCTTAGGATCGACAAGTGACACAGCATCACCCCCCCCCCCCCCCGTCTGGGGCCCTAACACAAGAGTGTAGAGTCGCAGCCAACTTTAAGGACGTTAAACCTCTAAGGAGAGCATGTTACATGAAAGAAACACTTGTCAACATGTCGCTGACACGTTAGCAGCGTATCAACTCTGTCGGCTCGTTATGATGCTTTAATGCAGCGTTTGCGAGTTACTCGCCAGGGCTGCATTCATGCATCATGACGATAATGCGGATGGTGCATTAGAGCACGTTGTGGTTCTTAAAGTGCTGGTGGACAATTGCCATACATGAGGATAACCACTCTGCTCACCATGTTCAAGGTATTAACTATTTAAGGATGGATGTCTCTAAAAGATTACATTTGTCGGCACGATGTCCCAATGCAGCACTGGCGAGTAACTCACCAGTGCTGCATTGGAGCATCATGACGACCCTTCGGGAGTGTCTCAACCTCATAGGGTCGCCATGCTGCTTGAATACAGCATTGGCGAGTTACTCACCAGGGCTGCATCCATGCATCACGACTACCAAGGGCATGATGCATTAAGGTATCATGCCGTCTTTAACGGGTTAAGGAATTACCATGTAATAGGTAAAACCCCATGATGTACACCTTCCCTTTAAACATGGTTATCATGGAGTACAAGGTAAGTATACACATGTTGGCGGGTAACTATTTCTGACATGACTGCGGTTAATTCCCAGGTGTAGTCTTTGATATTCTACCAATACATTGTAAATAGCTAATGTAGGTACACAGTAGAATCTACTATAGCTCTACAGTAGAATCTACTGTAGAAAGGATTTACAGTAGAATCTATACTGTAGATATACAGTAGATTATACTATAGATGTACATTAGATGCTACTGTTTACCTATAATAAACTGTACACCTAAAGTAAAATCTACTGTACACTTACAAAAATGGCAGCCAACCTTTTACAGTGTACTCCAGTCCCAAGATCCTATACAAACAGAGTCTAGTATCCTCTTTAGATGAAAGACAACAATTTCCGAAACCACATTTCTGAACTGAACAAAATGTGCATGTGTTCACTCATTCTAGAGTGGACTGTGTTGGGTTTGTATCTCTACAGACATAAGTAATTGGAATAATTGGCATTTTGAATTTAGAAAAGAAAACTGCCCTTGAGAATTGGTAGTGTCCGGCACAATTTGCCAGTTCTATCTTTATAAAACTACAGACACACACTTCAATCAGCGTTGTACGTGTATTTTCTTAACAAAGTGTGTTCCCCGGTGCGTGAAAACACGCCGCAGGGAACAGTTTACTCTACAACAAAATAAACCAGTGCATTTATTCATGTACAAATATATATAAGTACTCTCTGTAAGCCTCAGATAGGGAATCCCGGGGTCACTGCGTTCATCCTGAAAGAAGAACTCTGCAGTAAATACTAGGTGAGTTCTGGGTGGTCAAAATAGTTTGGAAAAATTGCTAAAATTCTGTAAAAAATCACTAATGGCCCTCAGCATATCCTGATTGAGATGGCACCTCTAGATATATGATTATTGCAGGGATAGACCTATATTTCAGTGTTCATTTAGGTTCGGTCTGAAATGAATTTATTCGCTGCATATAGGAATCTGGAGCTATACCCAGTGGGTCCGCCATTTTAAATTTCGCTGGTTGCGGTTAAACCCACTGATAAGACATCCCACTATGGGTACAATTAGGGGACAAACAGGGGACAGGCTAGTAACAGTCTTATCAGCTCTTATCAGTGCTGCACGCTGCAACCAGCTCCAGTCCCGACTAGGCCCTATAGGCGTCTAGCTGGTTGAATTATCAACCAATGAGATACCTCCCTGGGCTTCACTGCGGAATTCTTAGGGGGCATTATGTAACAGTCTGTACCCATTGTGATTGCTGTATCAGTGCTTATCTCGCTGGTTACCAGATCAAGCAATGGTGCCCCCTACTAAGGAACCTGCAACCTCGGTATACGGTCAATTATGGAGGTTCATTCATGTTAGGAACCAGTATTTCAGATTTCTGTGATAAAAAGCCATTTTAATTTGTTATATAATGTATAAAAGGTATTCCTATTCATTCCTAAGAGATTTCCCATCAATACTCGGAATGTTTATATCGCACGTTATGTTATATTAAACTATAGTGAAAATTCATTTCCCTGTCTGAGACCTGTAGACCCCCCTGTCCAGCGCCCCCCCCCCCCCCTGTCTGGCACGGATCCAGCCGGGATCCCAGACCCGGGCAGGACACGTCTATAAATAGACTCGGTGTCATGGGGGAACACCCCTGGGGGAACCCCGGGCGCTGATTGGCTGAGAGCTGGGGGAGGCTGGTCTGTGGTGGTGGTGGGGGAGGTATGTCGGCTAACCAGTGACTGGGCACCCGGGGGGGGGGGGGTGGTAGTGAGAGTTGTGTTGTGTGGGGGTTGGGGGCGGGGGGGAGGGGTCGGATGGAGGAATTGTTGGGTGCGGATGGAGAGGTGGAGGGGAGGGGATGGGGTGGTTGGTTATCAAGGAGTGGTCATTTGCAGCAGTTTCTTTTAAAAATGTTTTATAAAAGAAAAAATTGTTTTGTTTGTGTGTGTGTGCCTTTTTTGGTATTTTTGTGTGTGTGTGTGTGTTGAACAGGGCTGCACAGGGCTGGTCTCTAGTTGAGAAGGGGGAGAGAGATAAAGAGTGTAAAAATATTTCCTGGCAAACTTTAATACCCCCCCCCCCCCCATAGATACATAATTAACACTTCATATGGTAACATCTAGTACTGTCAATGAGATCCTTGCTTATTTGTGTTGAATCTCGGGCGAATTACTATGCCGTCCTTAAAGGGTTATGGAGGGGGGAGTGGGGGGAGTGGGGTGAGGGGGGTGAGATGAGCAGGTGGGGGGAGTGGGGAGTGGGGGGAGTGGGGGAGTGGGGGAGTGGGGGAGGGGGGGACTACTCCTCACAGACCTTGGCGTCTTGACTCTACTCAGTGACAGGGAGGTCTATATATAGCACCATTACTGGTGCAGCATGGATGTCATGGATGTGGGGCGGGAAATAAACCTCCTCCTCATGCTCCACTACTCTGTCACACCATGAACCCTTTAAGGACGGATGTCGCTGAAAGATGACATTCTAGTCACGATGCACCAATGCAACCCCGGCGAGTAACTCGCCGGTGCTGCACTGGTGCATCATGCCAACCATATGGGAGTGTCTGAACCCCATAAGGTCAACATGATGCTTGAGTGTGAGTCACTCACCAGGGTTGCATTCATGCATCATGACGACCAAGAGCATGATGCATTATGCCGTCCTTAAAGGGTTAACGACACACTTAGACGTTATATAGAGACTACAGACCGACTGGGGCACTACTAGTGTAGTAGTTAACTAACATTAAAAAAAAATTATTATAATAATAGACACATTATTCCCATGAACTCGCGTAGAAGCCGTGGCTAATACACAAGTCAGATCGCTGGTCCGGCTAATAGGTTGGCACAAAATCTAGGTGCGGCTAAAACGTAAATTAGGCTTATATTTACGCGAGGTCTTTAAACCAGTCATTAATTAATCAATAATAAATAAACACATACCAGTACGTCTACACCGAGAGAAGAAACAGCGTCAAAAGGGAGTCCAGGTTGCCTCCAGAATGACTCCCCTCTCCAGGGGAGCCCAGGTCGCCTAAGGGAGCCTAGGTGACTCTCTGGCTGACCTGAGGGAGTCACCTGGGGGAGTCATACAGCGCTCTGGGTCATATGACTTCCCCTGGTGACTCCCTTAGGTCAGTCAGAGTCACCTAGGCTCCCTTTAGCTAGGCGACCTGGACTCCCCTAGAGGGGAGAGTCATTCTGGAGGCAACCTGGACTCCCTTTAATGCTGTTTCTTTTCTCTGTGTACTGCAACCATACTTGTCTCTATCAGCTCTCCGTGAGGTTAGGAGGTAACTGGGGCATCAGTTACAGCATTGTCAGCAGAGATCCACTAGGGGTGGGGGACCTGAGGGGGTAGGGGTGGGGGTAGGGGGTGGGGGTGGAGGGTAGGTGGTCGGGGGGTGGGGGGTATACAGGAGTAGTGAGGGAGCAAGAGGGAGAGGCGGGAGGTATGGGGGTATCAGATTGAGCATACATGCAGACGTGAGCAAATATTTTGCATTTTTCAATTCTCTAGTCCCGGATCTAGGCTATAGGATTGTGTATGTCGTTTAGGCAAAGATCAGGAGGGGTGAGGGAAGGGTGGATAGAGAGTGTTATTTTCTTGTTCCTGCCAGGGTAAATAAAGACATTCCTGCCAGGGTAAATTCTAACCAAATCAATTAGTGCATTGGCTACCCCCATATATGTGCCTATAGACACCGCTACACCTTCAGCCCTTTCCTGTCTACTCTCCTGGGATCATTTATATGATACAGTCAACTCCCTCTAATGTGGCCACCCTTGGGACTATGAAAAAGTGGCCGCTTTGGTGGGGTGGCTGCATTAGAGGGGATCATTTTCTGTACATTGTAGTATGTCTGGGACTATGAAAAGTGTCTGCATTAGAGGGATTGGCTGCACTGGAGGGGTGGCCGCTAAGAGGGAGTTGACTGTAGATATTCACCACGCAATGGACCACAGACCTGACACAAAGAAATACTACTGACATAGTATTTAATACCCCCCCCTCCCTGTCTGCCCCCCCCCCCCCAGGGGGGGGGGGGGGCAGACAGACAGGGTGTCCATGTGTGGCCCTGTCCCCCACTGAGGAGAGACAGTTTATACTTTACAGGCCCGTAACTATAGCCCTCTTCGCGGGGAGGTCCCGGTCCCCGCACTCCCATGTATGTCTTGACACCATCCTTGTTACAAAAAACGCGGAAAAGGGGTGTTTTTCACTGGTTAAGCACTGACAATAATCTGGCAGAAAATCCGCGGAAAGGGGGTGTATTTGACACTGAATCCGTGGAAAGGGGGTGTGTTTGACACCGACACTATGGAAAGGGGTGTATTTGACACCGACACTGTGGAAAGGGAATTTATTTGACACTAACTTCACAGAGAGGAGGTATATCTGACATAGACTGAATGGACAAGGAGTCTTTCTATTAGGAGACAGCCAGGATAGCCTATATATTACTTATAAAAAGGGTGTGCTCCTCAAAGGTGTCAGCGTTTTACAAAAAAAAGGGTACTTTTTGGGCTAAAAACATCCGCGATTTCACTATAAAAAGGGTACCCTTTTCACTCCAAAATCCGTGGAAAGGGGGTGTATTTGAAAACCCATAACGAGGATGGTGTCAGTATAGGTTTGGGAGTGCGGGGACCGGGGGGGAGGTTCGAGGTGATTATTCAATGGTGGAAATAATGACTTGATTTGTACTCAAATACGTAATTCAAATGAGCCATATAACAAAATAGACCATGCTTTCACGGTTTACTCCCTAGAATCCTTTATAATTGTCCGATTTACAAGCCACAAAAACTGGTATGAAGCTAAGGCCAAAAAAAAAAGGTGTGTTTCAGGCAACCCGACCCTAGTTTCAAAAAAGGGCATTTTTTTCCGATTTTGGAGAATCTTTATTTTTTTTTTTGCAAAATATTCATATTTTTTCGGAAATTTTAGCAATTTTTCGGTCAGGAAGAATAAATCACATGCCTAATTAACTGTCCAGCCTCAGGAAATTGCTTATTAACAAGAATGTCCAATAATTTCATGATATTCCTAGTTATAGTAAGAATCGGTGAGTCGTCTTGATGACCCGCGAGTCGATATGGCAGTCCGCGACTCATTCAAGGTACCTCCAACATTCAAAAAAAAAAAAATCCGACCTACCTACCCTAAATTTTTGGACCATGTTGCCTGAAACACACCTTTTTTTTTTTGGCCTAATTATCACCGTCCGGCAGAGGGGAACTCTTTTGGTCCATCAGGGCTGTGGTAGGGAGTCCGTTCGAAATGACAAACTCCCGTAGTTAGGGCCTGATTTAATAAGTAGACATTCCACTGTAAATGGTGTCACTGAAGCTGAGGACCAACTGTAATTGAATTTAATTTTTGTATTTTGTCTTTAATATAAGGCCAAAAAAAAACAGGGCCGACCCTCGAAACTTTTATCCAATTTTGAAAAGAAAAAGTATATTTCAAGTAATTTTTGGGCTGGATGGGGGGGGGGGGGGAGATGTGGAGAGTGTGTTAATGTCAAAGAAACACTGTAAATAGTGAACCCAAAAATACCATCGTTTCCACTGTAAGCTATCAGTAATTACTACTGTAAATGTATAGGGTAATTTCACTGTCCGTCTCAGCGTATGTGTCCGACTCAGGATGAATCTACCCTACTATACTAAAAAGTACCGCAGACTCTACTGCCCAGCTATATCAATTAGTAACACTAACAGTGAATGGTGTACGATAGCATGGCCACCATACTAGAGATGGGACATATCCAGGCAGGCAGCTCTACAGACCATAACCCCCCCCCCCCCCCCCCCCCACCACACACACACATCACCTTCCCTCCTCACCTCCCCTTCTCCACCCCGACCACCACCTACCCCCACCCCAACCTACCCAGGCCCCCTCCTCCCTACCCGCCCTATGCCCCCCATCACACACAGTCTTCACGACCATAACAATCCCTCATAAAAAAACTACACCTCACCAAACATCTGCTTGAATGCAAGACCGAAACTAAACTAGGTAACCAATCAGAACACGGTCCGCCTCACTCTCCAAGCACAGATATAATGACGTAGCGTCTCCAAGTAGAACTCGGTCAGTCTGCCGCTCTCTGATTGGTCTAGCCGGGTGTGTGGGGCTTCCCCAGAGAGGGGATCGGGAAAGGCTGCTGTGTGTTGGGTTGGGGGGAGTTTAAACCACAGCTAAGTCTGCTACCATACAGGCGTGGATGCAGCACTGGGGTATACAGCATATAGGAGTTTACTATAGTATAGCACTGTAGGAGTTTACTACAGGAGTATAGCATAGTGTTCCTGGATAGAGAGACTGTATTACTATATACTGGCATCTACTATATACACCTATATATAATATACAACTGTCAGCAGCCACACCACCCTGGAGTTGTCCACTACCACAGTTATAAGTCCCCTCATAAGGTGAGTGATATAATAATGCGGTTTTTATTGTATCCTATTCAATATTGTGATGACACTTTTTACTGTGATACTGCCTTGTGGTTAGTATCATTACACCTGTATCAGTGTATGGTAGGGGTGGTAGGGGTGGTAGGAGGGTAGGATGGAGGGGACTGCACTTGCCATCACTACACTAATTATCATTGAGCAATTGTTTTTATTGTCCCCTTTTTGTGTGCCCTAGACTGTGGACACCAGGTTACGGCTGAGAGTTGGCTCTGTGCGTCACGTTATCAGGTGGGACTGGTGACTGATACCCGGGGGGGGGGGGCACTCCATATATTTTGTATACACAGGTGTGCGGCTGGGAAGGGCACTTTTTGAGCAAAATCCCCCTCACCAAGGGTCTGCTTTTCACCAAAACCACCCTCACCAAGGGTCAATTTTCACCAAAACCACCCTCACCAAGGGTCACTTTTCGGAGATTTCAACAAAATCCCCTCAAAAAGGGTCACATTTTACCAAAATTCTTTCCAACAAGGATCACTTTTGACCAAAATTCTTACACCAAGGCCGACTCCTTGGGGAAAATTGCTAAAACCTAGGCACTTTTGTCCAAAACCCCCCTCAGCAAGGTTCACTTTTGACCGAAATCCCCTTCACCAAGGGTCACTTCTTACCGAAATCCCCCTCACCAAGGGTAAGGGTTGTCAAAGGGCCAGCCGCACACCCGTGTCAAAAAACAATTGAGTACCCCCCCCCCCCCCCCCGGGGCCTGATAACAGGGCAGTAGGCACTAGACTGGTACAGCAGTCTCTCTACCTGAACATCTTACATGATGCACCTGTTTATACCTGCTTATATATTAGTTAACTTATTGTTGATGCGCCACCTCTGATATAAGATACTTAAGTGGATGCATGGATCGTATAGGCCTATTGTTGGAGTCACAAGTGTGAACCGTTTGGGACGTTCCTGGATAATGGATTTATGCCAAATAAAAATATTTTAAACTCAAACTCAGAACTCTGGGTAGCCCAGGAACCAGGACAGTGGTCCAGGGGCTGGACCCCCTCCTTCTTTTATTTGATAAAAATATCTTTTATATGAGATTCCCCAGGGTAGTAGTAAGGTCCAGTTTAAGAGTGGTGGGAGTCTGGCATAGCAGACACCCTATAGCGATAATTCGGGTTTCTCCGTGTGGGCGGCCATGTTAGTTCTGTGCTCGCATTCTATCGTGAGATTCAAGCAGTGACCACACACTCGCACACCATAGCTTCCGGGGAACAGGCTACATTACGAGAGCAGAACCAAGGTCTCACGAGATTGCTGGTGTCACTGTTAGTGTACACACAGAGGTTGCGGGAACAAGTTAACACACATTAGAATCTAGAGATGGAGACAGAGTCCTGTAGATACTTTCTGTTTTACACCCAGTCACATCGTACACAGTTTTATAAACAGTGGCGTGTATGTACATATTGGGGGAGGTGCGGCTAGTGGCAGTGGGGGGGGGGGGGGGGGGGAGCCCTGGGAGGATACTAGTACCACAGACCACACTGAGTCAGTCCCTGTGGTTAGGGTTGGATATCCATTCTACTTTCTGTTTGAACCAACAGTTGGTGGGAATAGTGAGTGGTTGTGTAGAAGAGGGAGTGTCAATTTTGAATTCAAATTTGACAATGTATTATTGCCCATACTTTACTACCCATGCTGTTACTACCCTCCATAACAGCAAAAGGGTGCTGTGGTTTGGAGCACTATGCGGCCTTAAAGGGCTAGTGTTGACATCACCATTTCTGAAGCACCTGTGAGGGGATGCAAGGGCAGGGGAAGATCCAGGGTGCGGGGGGGGGGGGGGGTACTGGGGGGTCGGGACCCCTACCTTTGGATTAAAAAAAAGATTTTTCTAATTATATTCTGATCCGCCGCAAGATGTGACTGTCAACACTTTTCGGTACTTTGGTATTTTGGTGGATCACCACCCCTTTCAAATTCCTGGATGCTCAGGGTACCTATGCAGGGGTATCATAAAAAACTTGACACCCCCCCCCCCCCCGTTCTGCCACCCCTATGGTCCTAGACCCTTAAATTCAACCCGGCGACATGGGCCGGTTTTGTGACATGGGACATAAAAAAAAAAGATAGTGACATGGGACAGGGGGCATTTCTTAAAATCGATATGGCGACATGGCCATTTCTCAAAATCAATATGGCGACATGGCCATTTCTCAAAATCAATATGGCGACATGGCCATGTCTTAAAATCGATATGGCGACATGGCCATGTCTTAAAATCGATATGGCGACATGGCCATTTCTTACAATCGACATGGGACATGGGGACCCCTCCCCCCCCCCCATCAAAGGCCCCACCCCTGCCTACATGATACCTGTCAGCTGCCCATGATACAGGTGTGCAGCCAGGTGTGTCGGGGGGGGGGTGGGGGTGGGGGGGTTGTATCACCTGAGGACACTGGTTATGGCCACCCCCCTGCCAGATGCACCAGGGTAGTATCTGTAACTGTTATCATCAGGGCTGGTTTAAAGGCCACATAAAAAAAAGTTTTGTTTCAGGTAACATGGGATGAAACTCTAGGGTCGGTAGGTCGGGTTTTCTTTTTTTTAAACTTTTTTTTTTAACATAACCCTAAAATTGACCCAAAAAAGTATGAAAATGGAAAGATTTTTTTCAAAACGTTTGAAAACCTAAAATTTACCCCCAAAAATTGTAGAAATATGAAAATTTCTTCAAAATTGCATAAAAAAAAACGTAGGGTCGGCCCTGTTTACACAGGGTCGGTCGGGTGACCTGAAACAAACCTTTTTTTTGGCCCTACGATTACCTGGACTGCAATCAAACACACCGACCATGGTCAGTGACCGTGTTGTAGAAGATACCTGGTGTCCCTGTGGTTAGCTGCAGTGTGGATGTAATAGATACCCTACGAGTAACTGAGTGTATGTCAATAAAAACAACGTTATTATTACATAACTCAGTTACGAGGAGGGTATCTGAAAAACCTTCCGTTATGTGAAGGTTTACGGGACTAGCGCATCCTTGCAGTCGGGGGCTAACACCCTCAGATAGCCAGAGAGTGCAATCAAAACATTGTCTCCTTGTCAAACTAATCCCCTCCTCTGACACCTAGAACAAAGGCTGATTATGACAAGAGTGCAGTATAGCTTATCAGTCTTATCAGTGGCCTTGATCAAGGGTGTGAATAGGGTTGCTATTAAGAAATTCACCCATAATACACTGCTCTGGAGTCGGGGGGCTAACCACAATGCATTGCTCTCAGTCAAGATGGCGGCCTCCATGGCCTAATGCGCTAGTCCCGTATACAGGACTAGCATATCCTAGTACCTCAGGTAATCGGGGGCTACACCCCCATCTCCTCATCAGGCTCTGCATCACCCATAATGCACTGCTCTGGAGTCGGGGCCTAACCATAATACATTGCTCTGAGTGAGGATGGCGGCCTCCGTGGCCTAATGCGCTAGTCCCGTTATACAGTATACCCAAGGTGTGAGGTCCTTTGTCCACCGAGGCATGGATCTAAACAAGTATTCACGTCCATGGTTAAGGTGTGCTGTCTGTGGTGGTACCAGTCTGGTGGTACAGGACGCAGGGGTGGATACAAACCACAACCCACCTTGTACATACCTGGTACGGCACCCGGCCCGTGCTGCCACCTGCACACCAGCGGCACAACTACACACTACACACACAACACAACAGGCCCAATATTTACACCGCAGTTGACTGAGAGAACAAAAGAAATGGCCTGACTGTATTTTACATACAAGGTTATAAGGTTGTACGTAATGCACTGAGCAGCCTCTCCTACTGTGGGTGTAAGTCAGATATGATACACCTGACTAGCTGCGTGAGTGTTATAAGCCTTGGACAATGGTAATTATCCACGGCTGGCATCTTAGACCTTGTCCTTGACTTATAACACTCATACAGCTAGTCACTTGTACCATATGTACCACTTAATATGCACAGTATCTACTGAGACTGAGGATAGAAGCTTACAGTGATATGAATATAAGGTGCAATTTATCAGGCCAAGAGGTGTGCACACATCTATACACTATTACTGTTGTGAATGGCACCGGCATGGCAGTCTATCTATCGTTGTACATGAAGTATAGGATCAGTGAGGAGCATCTAGTACTAATTTTGATTTGATTTATTAACAGTAGAACACAATAATTAGCGGTTTGTTTTACAGTATAATTGGGTCTATTTATTTCTAACCTAGTTTAATGCAGTTTAATAGAGAGTGAAACACAACATAGGTACATGTATTCGATAGTGGAACTGTTTAGATATAATTACATCTTCTGTACATATGATGTGCCAGTCATCGACATTTTTATCAGATGAAAAACATTTGATTTATTTGCAGTAGAACACAATTAATAGCAAGTTCTCATGATACTTTTTAGATAGGCCAAAGCTGTTCACCTATATGTTAAACTTAATTATTTACTATTTACCGCCAACCTATAGTTCATGCAGTTTGATCGACAAGTATACATGACACTGAAACCATTTAAGGGAGTGATCACTTTTTAAGAACAGGAGGGGTGGTGGGTTTGGGCGCGGAGCGCGCAATTTTTTTTACCCCCCCCCCCGGTCAAGGGGTCAAATTTTTTTACCCCCCCCCCCCGGGCGGGCCCTTTGAAGCATAGTAACGCGCGGGCTTTTTGGCTCAAAACAGGTCAAATTATTTTGACCCCACCCCCAAGAGGGATAAAAAAAAATTTGCCCCCCAAGGGGTCCAAATTCCCCACCCCCCAAACCCACCCCCCCTGTTGTTAAAAAATTATCACTCCCTAAATAGATCCACAACTTACCCCTTCATCTACATTTTCATCAGATTAAAACATTCCTATGAAGGTGTCTAATGGAGGTCTGGGCTAAAAGGACTCGTCTTTATCTCGGTTGGTGCCTCAGGAAATACCAGTAAATAACCTCCACCACTACTACACTACCCCGGGACACTAGACGGCTGTCTGCCAAGAAGTCAGACTACACAAAATAACCCTCAAAGGACTGCATGTCACTAAAAAGATGACATTTGTAGTCATGGTGCACCAATGCAGCCCTGAGAGTAACTCTTCAGTGCTGCATTGGGGCATGGTGCTGACCCTTCAGGAGTGTATCAAACTGGTAGGGTCGTCATGATACATGAATGCAGCCCTGGTGAGTTACTCGCCAGGGCAGCATTCATGCATCATGACGACCAAGGGTATGATGCACTAAGGCATCATGCCGTCCTTAAAGGGTTAACTACCGCACAGAAAAGAGTAAAACGACAACTGGGACAAGAATAGCTATAAACAGGCCTGATAGGCCTGTGTAGGGTGCGGGGCGCCCATCCCATAGGGCCATAAGGGTAGATTCACCTAGAGTCGGACAAACACCTTGAGTAGGACACTTGAAGTTCTGTATATAGGTATTCAAGCTTAAAGATTAGAGCATTCAAACCTCTTTACACTACCTGTGAATAATTGTAAAATTTAGTTTTTCATCCAACAAAAATGCACTGGACGTCTTGTCATAAATTAAACAAGAAATCTAGCTGTCCGACTCATGGTATGCCATGGTATGTGTCCGACTCATGGTGAATCTACCCTAGTCACATAACGCGCTACAACACTTACAAAAACTGCCAGGCGCCCAGCCAACTGGTATAATGCCCCCCCCCCCCCCCCACACACACACAGTCGTTTATTTAACTCTTGTCGTGATTCTGCTGTTTTAACGTAGGTTAAGTCACCATACATTCAGGTATTACCAACAGGTGGCCAACATAGCCCCAGGGTAGCTGGAAGGGGGGGGGGGGTAAAGGGCGGGGGGTAAAGGGGGAGGGGGTAAATAGGGCTAAGGTATGAGACCAACGACAAGAGCCGACTTCGCTGTTTCTCTATTTGGTATAAATGTATACTAGTAACACAGAGAAAAGGAAGGGAGTCATGTCGGAGTCAGAACCGAGTCTAGCTGACCTGGACTCCCTTTAGAAGAGAGTCAGTACCAACTGACTCCCTTTGATCAAATCACATCTCTCCTGACTCAGTTTGAAAAGGGAGTCAACCTTAATAGGACTCTCTTAAGGGGCAAAGGGAGTCTGGGCATATAGGAAGGGAGTCAACAACAGTTGGTTCTAACATGTCCTGCTAGGTGGTAGCACTATGCTCAAAGGAGTACTAATCTGGAGGCTAACATCTATTAATCTATCTAAACTCATGAATATTCATAATCACTCTTACTATGAATATTTGTAGCATGAATATCTAGTGTCAGCTCCTAATTTGATAAAATAATTAAGAGTTGGTTCATAATTCTAGCATAGCTATGATAGTTAAGGTATATGACTTTTCATAGACACCCAGTTTGTGGGAATACAAAAAAGTTAAATCCATGGCAATTCAGATGTTCATTCATATTGACCAGTGTGCATTGAGGGATCTTGAATAAATATCCCTCTTAGACCTTGCAACAATATAGTGTGGAAAGATGAGCTCTGGTAACAGCCATTAGACATGTTGTATAGAGCAAAGGAGACTGCACATTACCATTGTAATTGATGTACAACTCCCTTCATAAAGGGAGTCAGATATAAGCTAGACTCCCTTTACAAAGAGAGTCAACGTTGAGGTGGACTCCCTTTAACTAAAAGGGAGTCATTTTGAAAGCAAGGACGTGGACTCCCTTAAGGGAGTCAGAGTGACTCTCTTTCTAAAGTGCTGACTCCCTTTCAGTCACAAAGGGAGTCATTCTGAAAGCAAGACCTGGACTCCCTTTCTGACTCCCTTCCTTTTCTCTGTGAAGTTATGTTCCAACACTTGTATATGTTTTATTTATAGAGAGCCTTGGCATTCAGTGCGTGTGGAAAGTAGAAGCAAATAGTTCATATCCTCAACACATGTTTGTGAAATAATAGTAGGCCCACCAACTCCAATGTTTCTTTTAGATGTCTTTGTAGAATTGTATATATATATATATATATATATATATATATATATATATATATATATATATATATATATATATAACTAGCGTCCCAACTTGGTTTTACTGCTGGCGTTTATTAAGGTGAATGACCAACAGTTATAAAAATCGGTCGGCAGTTCTCTTTGTGTGTGTGTTTTTGGTTGTTGTTGTTTTCTTCTTTTTTTTGGGAGGGGGGCCCTGTCAATAATCCATGTTTACATATGTTTAATACAGGAGTAACCATGGTGATATTAGCCCCCTACTAACTCTACTCTGGATGGACATTCAGCATGATGTATTAACGATTACAATATGATACAAGTCTACACATATGTAGGGGCTCTGGATGGGGGGGGGGGGGGGTCCCATGTCCCCTGTCGATTAGAAGAAATGCCCATGTCCCATGTCACTAAGCAAAAACCTGTGTCACTTATGTCACTAACCCAATTCAATTATTGGGTATTCTATACAGATAGAGACACCTAACTGCACTTCAATTTTAGTTATCCTACTTTTTCCTCCTCACTAGGCTTCATGTCACATGTCGATTTTAAGGCTTATCCATGTCATATGTCGCTTAGGTTGCCATGTCACATGTCGATTTTAAGAAACAGCCATGTCAAATGTCGATTTTAAGAAATTCCCATGTCGCCATGTAGAATTTGGTGGTCCACACCCATTATGTATATTAATACAGTAGTAGTCCTGCTGATATTACTTATATAGCCCCTACTCTAGATAGAGCTTTATGATTTATCAATAACCGCAACACCATATCATCCCTGGAAACAAAATCTTGTGTCTAACTCGTGTCTGGAGCACGTTATATTGGTGAAAATCTTGTTCCATTCATGTGTATGAATCTTAAGTATACCTCATAATTCTGTGACCTGCCAGACCGCTGTCAGCCACGTGATTCAAACACGTGATTTGACCATGTGAAATCACAAGATACACTTATGATTTGCTACCAATTCAACCCTCTCTGAAAGTAATTAACTCATTAATATCTTTAATCAGTAAAGAATACAGTAGAATGTAGGGTGGTAGAGGGGTGTTTCATGTAATCCTTGGTAAAGGCTATCATATAATCTAGGCTTGGGGCAATACATGCCAAACCTGTAGGTAAACAGAGTACCGATATCAGCATCCCAATATTTAATGGCTAAAACTCATAAATCAATATAGTTTTAGCCATTGTATCGTTTGCACAATACCTCCTCATTTTCATCATTAGTTTCTACTATGAGTCTAAGAGAGTGCAACTTAGACCACAGGAAACTTAGAGCATATTGTATGTGATATACATACAGGTATATAAGTAACTCTATTACCCACAGAAATGGTGTCAATAGCTGCATTAAGGTGTAATTCTATATATTAATTCATCAATAGTTTAAATTATTCATGTCATGAAAAAAGCAATTGAATGGTCTTACATCTATTAACAGTTTACTGGATTTGCATAGTTAAAATGAAGCATCAAACTCAGAAAAATAGCATTGCAATGCTGGGAGAAGGATCAAACTGTCAAATCGGTATAGTGCTGCCACCCAGTGTCAGAACCAGTTTGACACGTGTAATTCCCAAGTTCAGATCACCAACTAAAATCATGTGAAGTTCTGGTGCTCTTCACCTGAATTGTCACCACATGGGATTTACACCAAATATACATGTGTCAAAGTGGTGGAAATCACGTGTCTTGTTTCCTGGGATCTACAACACTTAGGGAGTGCTCATTTTTTAACAACAGGGGGGGGGCGGTGAGATTTCGCGCGGAGCGCGCACATTTTTTTCACCCCCCCCCCTCTAGAGGGGTCGAAACTTTTTACGCCCCCCCCCCCGGCAGGCCGAAAATCGCGCGCGTTCGCGCCCCTTTGTAGCATAGTAATGCGCGGGCTTTTCCCTTCCAAACAGGTTGAATTTTTTTGCCCCCCCCCAAGAGGGGTCTGAATTTTTTACCCCCCCCCGGTCAAGGGGTCCAAATTTTTTAGCCCCCCCCCCCAAATCCACCACCCCCCCCCCCCCCTGTTGTTAAAAAATGAGCACTCCCTTACACCATGATACAAGTTTACATATATATATAATACTACAGGAGTCCCATGTTAACCCTTTAAGGGCAGCATGATGGGTTAATGCATCAAGCCCTTGGTCGTCATGATGCATGAATGCAGCCCTGGCGAGTAACTCGCCAGGGCTGCATTCAAGCATCATGCCAACCCTACATGTTTGAAACACTCCCAAAGGGTCGGCATGATGCACCAATGCAGCCTCGGCGAGTTACTTGCCGAGGCTGCATTGGTGCATCATGACGACAAATGTCATCTTTTAGTGGCATCTGTCCTTAAAGGGTTAATATCACTTATGTACGATAACCCAGGAGTCCCCATGTCCCACCATCAGCCTGTACCTCTACCAGACTTACTTTCATTATCGCCCACTCAGTCTTGTCACCGTTATCTGCGGCCGTTTCCTCCCGCCCCCATATATCATGATGTCACCTCCCAGGGCCGCTCACTGCGTTATTGTCCACTGTCGGCATGATGCATCCATACAGGGGCGGCATGATGCATTCATGCAGGGGCGGCATGATGCATTAATGCAGCTCAGGAGCCCATCAGGAGTGTATCAGCCCCGTAGGATCGGCGTGATGCATGAATGTAGCCCTGGTGAGTTACTTGCCGGAGCTGCATTCATGCATCATGACAACCAAGGGTATATTGTATTAAAGCACTATGCTGCCCTTAAAGTGTTAATATTTGGTCTTGTTTATTTTTTTTCTATTTTTGCATGTTATCCTTTTAAGCTTGCCTTATCTCATGTAACTCTTTAAATACATTACAATACTACTTGCCGTTACGATGCATGATTACTCGCCAGGGCTATTCAAACACCCTGCGGGTTTAATACACTCCCGAAACATCGGCATGATGCATGAATGCAGCCCTGGTGAATCAATAGTCTGGTCAGGGCTGCATTCATGCATCATGGCGACCAGTCAAGGGGGCACTGGATTAAAGCAGTATGCGGCCCTTACAGGACTAGCCCTCATATTGACGGTACCCCCACGGGCCGTCTCCCAAAGTCTACATGGAGGTAGGATATTATAAATTATATGAACACTCCAAAAAGGAGTCCAAAAGGGAGCAAGTCAAGAGGGAGATGGAAAGGAGGGAAGGTATCGGGGACAGGAAGACAGGAGTGTGACTGCAGAGGGGTTTTCGGCGACCTGGCGACCTGGCGACCTGGGCCTTTTTCCAGGCGACTTTTCGACCTGGGGCAATAATTTAAGCGACCTGGCGACTTTTACCCAAAATTGATTAGGTCCAAAAAGGGTTTGTTTCCGGTCACCCGACCGGGTCTAGCAAAACAGGACCGGGTCCCCCTCTTTTTTCTTATTTCTGGAAAACTTTGCTATTTGACAGTTTTTACGGTTCGTAAATCGGACAGTTATTAAGGATTTTATGGCAAAAACCCTAAAACCGGGCCCTAAAAGGGTAAAAAGCAAAAAAAAAAAAATAATAATAAAAAAAATCCGACCGGCCGGGCCTAGCTTGTCAGACCATGTTACCGGAAACCAACCTTTTTTTTTTTGGCCTTATAGGATAAAGGGTCTAAAAGAACGACCTTGCAACCTGGGGCCTTCATTTCGGCGACTTTGCGACCTGAGCCCCCCCCCCCCCCTCTGCACCCCCAGGAGTAGGTCCTATTGAATAGTAATTGGTACAAGGGGCAGAGATGCGGGGAGAGATGAACAGACGTAGGAGATATCTTATAGAGATAGTTAAAGAGTCGGGGACAGAGAAACACAGAGATACTGTCCCAGGGGCGGATTTAGAATAGGGACGGACCCGGCCCCCCCCCCCCCCCCACCCATTTTAGTTTTGCCCAAAATTTGAGTTTTTTAATGTAACTTTTTTTGTGATTTATCCCCCCCCCCCCCCATTTTTCCACGTATTGGGTGAGGAGGCAGTATAGAGGCGTGTTTCCATGACGACGAGCTACAACTACAAGTGGTATCTGTAGGCGGAGGTCTGGGGTTTGTCTCCACTCTACCTACCCCGGATACCGATCACCCTCCCACCAGCCTGCCTCCTTATCTGCCCACAGTGCACGTGCACTGTGATACAACCCACTAACCTCAAGACACATCTGTGCCATATGGACAAGCAAAGTCCCCCACACTGAAAAAGCAAACTTGTCTCCAGACTCGTCGAAGTGACTAGGCCAAAAAAAAAGAAGGTTTGTTTCAGGTAACATGGTCAGAAAATGTAGGGTCGGTAGGTCGGATTTTTTTTTTTTTTTACTTTTTTTTTTAAACATGAAAGTACTAGCCAACCTCTCCGAAGACCCAAAATTTGACCAAAAAAGGGTAAAAATATGGAAATTTCTTCGAAATTGCATAAAAAAACGCAGGGTCGGCCCTGTTTTGGTAGGGTCGGTCGGGTGACCTGAAACAACCCTTTTTTTTTTGGCCTTATCATAAAATAAACGAGTCAAAAGTTATCTAACCTTTCAGCTTACCATCCCACAAACAGAATCTGGAGCTGACAAATGTCGGGTTTTGGGCTGGCACATGCCAAGTGGGTCTTCTATCTCCAGCTAAAAACCTGCTTCCTTTTCACCTAGACAAGTTTTTGACTCATTTATCGTATGATCGTCACTTTGAAGAGTCTGGAGACAAGTTTATTTTTTGAGTGCAACTTATTTAAGGAAAACCTATATGACAACTTAGACAAAACGCTGTAATGGGGTCTAGATTGGATGTATAGTTCCAAATGTTCTATTAGGGGCCAACTCGATGCCTGCATGAATGCAGGCCCCGAGTGTTGCATTCACCGTAGGCTTTAACTTATCGGCTTGGTGCGTGAACCCCGGGGCATGAACGCAGCCACGGCTGCATGCACGCATCATGCCGATAAAGGGCATGATGCGTGTACACGATGCGGCCCCTACAGGGTTAACGTTGGTGCCTGATGCAGTGTCAACTCGATACGATCATCTAAGGTATACGCCAACGGCATAACTTTACATGTGACTAACTTAAACTTGAGAAAGTCCCCTCTGCATCAGTCAATAAGACGTTAACCAGCACAAACGGACAAACAGTGCCCCAACATGAGGATGCAGTATTATATGGTTTTTGTGATTTTTTCTGTGTGTGGTGTTGAGAGGGTTAGTTAATTAGGCCCCTCACACACTAATTACCTCTCCGTGATGGGAACGCCAGGCGGGGATCACATCGTGCAGGGTGTAGCAGGGGGGTGGGGGGGGGGGGTGGTGGGGGGGGGGGGGGGGGTGGTGGGGGGGGGGGGGGGGGGGTGATCAGGTATCAATGATTCACTCATCTACTCCGTCTGTCTGCATGTAGGTACAACACATACTGTAAAACCTCACGTAGAAGCCGCGGCTAGTACGCGAGTCAGACCGCTGTACACCGCTGGTGCGGCTTATAGGGTCGGCCCAGAGTCGGGGTGCGGCTTATACGCGAGTATTTGCTACTATAGTACAGCACTAAAGTCACCATAATTAGATCACCAGTGCGGCTTATAGGATTGGCCCAAAGGCGGGGTGCGGCTTATGTGTGAGTTATGCGTCTAGGTGAGGTGTTACGGTGTGTGTGTGTATGTCTGCGTGTGGTGGTGTAGGTATGTGTCAGATAATCAATGATCCCTGTGTAACGTCTACCTACAGATTCCACTACGTTCTGCCTGGACTTCTTGTATCAAATTGTGTTAATTTCCTACAAAAAACACACCCTAAAAGAATGACCTAGGATTTGCTACGTTTTATCAACCAAGGAGTGACATCTCAGATGTACCGTTACGTCGCCATATAGCGCTGGTGTTGAGGAACGCCGGTCTTGCATAAGGTCAAATCCCACAACGCGAAAAATGGGCCAGAAAGTGTTGATTATTGACATAATAACAAGGGGCAACTGTTGCCAATATTGTATATCGCAACACTTGTCCCATGATCTTATGCCTCTCCAAATCCCACAGTGGTCAATAATAGGCAGGCAAGTGTTGCTTGCAGGACTGGTTAAAGGACCTGTTTGAGGGGAGTTACTCCACAGTATGATTTGTCTTGACTATTCCCTCTGAACTAGCCTAAAGATATTTGGAGTGTCCCCCCTATATAAACCAAATCATTGACATATTCTAATAAGCAACATTTCCTAGGTCTTCTGGGGGAAAATATCTAACTGTATTGATCCTTGCGATTTCCCAAATCACAAGAGAAAGGCAACACTTTCTCACCGATTTGGGCCTGTCTTAGCCAATGTAGGCCTCAGAATCGGCTGAGTGATCAGGATTTCATAATAAACTACGTTTTTCAAGCCTCTCTCGCGTTGTGGGATTTGACCTATAAGGGCCAGGGGTACAGGCGTCTTTAAAAGTTACTTGAATGGGATCTTGTAAAAGTGCTCCCGCCAAAACTGAAGAGAGTCCCAGAGCTCCAGATCGTGACGTCACGCTACATCCATGTACATCCACCTAGTGTTACACGGTTCTAGGCTGAACACACAGCAACAACTTGTATCTAATTCTAATATTACCCCACCCCTCCCCTCTGCCCTACATAACCTTTAACCTATGATTATATTTCGGCCCTTTAATTCTGCTAAATTTAGAAGAGCGTGTTCGGCTCCCATTCGGCGTTACTGGGACTCCTGCCAAGGTGGACATGTTTCTCTTTCGTAACGAAGGTGTGTTATAACGATTTCAATGACATGGGGAAATTCCACCTGGGAGGAATTCCGTCTGATCCGTGGTGCACGAAGTCACCTAGCATGGGACTGACGGCTAGATCAGATTGTGGGGCCCCAGATGGGTAAATTCGACAAGGCGACAAGACCTTTTTTACCCGCAGGGGTGTGGCAACCGGGGGGACGAGGGGAGGGGGGGAGGGGGATGCATACCCCCCCCCCCCCCCACCAACACTTTTGACTAGCCTCAAAAAAGGTCAAACCAAAAAGGTCAAGTTAAATGGGACCAAAAAGAGTAAAAACACCCCTACAATTTGAAAATGCTTGTCACGCCCATGTATGGACAAGGGACAACGGAATTATGGGGGATGGCTACAAGTACAAGGGACAAACCTACTTCTATAAATCTACAAGGGACAAGACCCAATTCTTGGGATAGATAAGGGACATTAGCATTTCTTAGGGTCGACAAGTGAGACAGCTACAACCTGGCTCGGGCCCTGATTGTTGCGGGTAGGGGTGGGGTCAGGCGGGTGAGGCAGGGGGAGGGTACATACATTAACTCTTTGCGGACGGCAACTTGACTTTGGTGCGGGCCACGGCCGAACGAAGTTCAGAATAGTGCGCAATTCTGAGCGATAAAAGCGACACATTTATAGGGGGACATGGCCTCCAAGGAGAATTTCGAAATCTTTGACATTATTTTTTGCATTTTAAGGTCAATTTGTAAAAATAATGAATATAATTCATTAGCATTTCCAAAATTTGGAGTGGGGGGGGGGGGGGCAAAAGATGCTCTGCCCCCCATGTCTAGGATTGTGGGGGGGGGGGGGGGGCAATCGGCAGGTAGAGCTACAACAATTACACTACACAGAGTGCACTAACCAGTGGTTTGCTATGGCTCTACCTGCCGATTGTCTGCCGATTGTCTGCCGATTGTCTGCCGATTGTCTGCCGATTGTCTGCCGATTGTCTGCCGATTGTCTACCGATTGTCTGCCGATTGTCTGCCGATTGTCTGCCGATTGTCTGCCGATTGTCTGCCGATTGTCTGCCGATCAACTTTAAATCGGCCAATGGAAAATGACCCTAAGACACCTCCGAGTAAGATCTTTACAAAAAAGCCATCATTATACAATGTCTGTGTGTGTGTGCGGCGGTCGGTAACCTCGGTACTGAACTGGGGCGCGTCCTGTATACTGTACGTGGTGCCTTGTATACAGCTACTTTATATTATAAAGTGGGTGGTGCAGCCAAAACGAAACCTTCATTACACCCCCTGCCCCCGCCCCCCCCCCCCCCCACCACACACCGGCCTGTTGAGAACTGTGTCTTTTTGCGCATTTAGACTCCATCCACCTCACACTACACGCCATATACTCCTTCATGACCTCTGGATGAAATGTCTGTATTTAATGTTACTGTAGGTATGTAGGTGTTAATGTTCCATGTAGTGGATTGATATCTAGACGGGCTGTACCTATCAGAGCTGTTTTGTTAAGCCTAGAATACTTATGTCTAATATTGAATGTGGGGTTGGGAATCATGCCCTAATGCCAGTTAACTCAATGTGATAGATACTCACTTCACTGCCTATTTGTGTCCCTCCAGTATTTTCTGTGTGAAGAAGTGGGAAGTTTTCTTCACCTATATATTACGGTACATTTTTTAAACCAAATGTATGTCACAGACCCCAATTTAGACCAAAAATATGGTGTGCTCTCCCCCCCCCCCCATTACCAAGACTAGGGGGCACCCCCCTTATTTTTCCAAACCCTGTATCCGCAACTGCATCTCCTACTTCCCGTCATGCCCAGCGTCCGATCCAGGCACCCGCACTACGGTAACACCTTGCGTACAGGCCGCGGCTAATACGCGGACCATATCACCGGTGCGGCTTATAGGATCAGTCCTGAGGCGGGGTGCGGCTTATACGAGGGTTTCTGCTACTATGGCACAGTACTAAAGTCACCATAATCAGATCGCTGGTGCGGCTTATAGGATCGCAACAAAGTCTAGGTGCGGCCAATACTTAAACCCCCAGCGCCCCTATATATAAGGCTGAGTACCTGTCCCAGCTTCACTCCCACTGCCGCTGGAGGGGTACCGAGACCTGCGCCTTTAAACCCCCAGTGCCCCTATATATAGAGCTGAGTACCTGTCCCGACTGCGCTCTGACTGTTACTGGACGTGCAGTAAGATCTGGGGGTTTAAGTTAGGTTTATAGGGCGGCTAAGTCTCGTCACGTGACCGCCAACTTCCGGGCCCTTACGGGCTCCCCATATTATCGCCCGCAGGCCTGAAGGATGGGCGAAAAATTTCGCCCCCCTATATCTCCACTAATATAGAGAGTTGGGCTATAAAATTTCAGATCTGGGGCCTTTTTAGGCTAACTTAGACGTGGGTATTTTTAGTTAGAATCGGCAAAAAAATTACGACAACATTTTATCGCGAGACTTAGCCTCCCTATACGCAAGGTTTTACGATACACTGAGAGCACGGCCAGCCCCAGGTGCCAACTGGCTGCGTTCTCAGCCCGCAGCCCAGTTAGAGTCCCAGATAACCGCCTCTCTATCTGCGTCTTGTCTGCCGGGCCGTGATCACACACCACCACCACACAGCTAGGCCAAAACAAAGAAGTTTGTTTCTGGTCACCTGACCTGGTCCAGCAAAACAGGGCTGGGTCCCCCTCTTTTTTTAAAATTTCTGGAAAATTTTGTATCGGCCGGTTTTTACGGTTCGTAAATCGGATAATTATTAATGATTTTACAGCGAAAACTCTAAAACCGGGCCCTAAAAAGGTAAAAAGCAAAAATAAAAGCTTGTCAGAGCATATTACCGGAAGCCAACCTCCTTTTTTTGGCCCTATAGGCTTACACAATGGGACAATTAGCCCCTGCTGCCCTGTAAGAGCAGCACACTGCTTTAATAAACGACGTCTTTTCGTCAGGATTATGCATGGATGCAGCCCTGGCGAGTAACTCGCCGGCGCTGCATCCTATGGGTCCACACGCTCCAGAAGTGTCGGGATACTGCACCATAATTATAAGACACAAGTACACATTTCGTCCAACGTTTTTCCTCATAGTAGATATCTAAGATTGTAACACTATATATCTGTCTATAGCTCTTTGTCTGCGTAGTTACAATGTCTTTCCCACCACCGGGATAATACCAATAATAACCCTTTAGGGACCGTATACCCAGTGAACAAAAGAACATTTTATAACGTTATCTAGCGTTTCTCTAAGGCTCCTTACTATGGCATAACGTTATATAAAGTTTTAAAACGTTATTTTTTTATATTTTAAATAACGTTCTTTTTTTGTTAGCTGGGTAGTGTTTGGTGCTTTAATTCCCCATGTCAGCATGATGCATTGATGCTGTACCAGAGAGACGACTTGTCAGGGCTGCATGTCTGCATCATGCTGCCCCTTCAGGAGTGCATCAACTCCGTAGGGCATGATGCATGAATGCAGCACTGGCGAGGTAATACCCAGGGCTGCATTCGAGCACTATGCGGCCCTTAAATGGACCTCAGTGCAGTAACGTCAGTGCCTGGTAGACCGTTACTTCTAGAAAAGGGCAATGCACGCAGCCTTTGCCAAAAAACATAGGCTGAATCGTTTTCTGATCCATTTTATAGATCTTTCTAGATCAAACTACACAAACCTTTAATGGTTCAGCACAACGTTGTGTGTGTAGCATTGGGAGGCGAGGGGAGTTTGTTTACATTTGGACGGCGTAGAAAGAAGCTATTCCAGTCAAACTAGGCCCTCCCCCTATAATAATTCAATTTGAATCGAAAAAGGTAAAAAATAATACAAAGGAACACTTGTTTGAGTCTGTAGCCTGGGTTATTTGTAGCCTTGTGAAATGAGCCAGGTTACAGACCAACTCATGAACCTTTGTTTTTATATAGCTATTGAATACAAGTACCGACTGATATATGCTCTATTAAAGACAGTTCCTTTTGTTTTGTTTTCTGCCATGAACCTGATAACCAAGTTTATTCGCTTTGTTCTACCGGTTCAGGTATATAGACAAGAGGTATGTCTTGCTCGGCCCACTGTTCTCATGTTACCCAAACACGTGCCTCTCAACCCTGGATCTCTGGTGCGTATGCCACTATGGTCCTAACTCTGATATCTGATTTCCTAACTCTGATGTCGGAATTTTAAACTCCAATATCAAAGTTAAAAACTCTGATATTGAAGTTTGAAAGTCTGATATTGAAGTTTCAAAGTCCAGTATCAGAGTTATTTACTCTGATATCAGAGGCTAATACAGTAATATCAAGGGTGAACAAATGTGCCTCTACATGCATGGGTACCCACACTTTTGACCATGTCGCTGTGTCGAATTTTAGCAGAAGGACTGTGTAACTGTGTCAATTCTTAGGTAAATAAGAACTTTGAGAAAAATCCCTGTGGGTCGATTTTTGTCCCCGATTTTCTTGTGTCCTTTGATTTGTAAAAGGGCCTAAAACGGCCGTGTCGCCGTGTCGCCCGTGTCGATTTTTACCCCGGCATGTAGATGCACAGAAATGGCGTCCCATGCAGGAGCCCGGCCTGTGTGACAGCCCCTCAGCCTGCCTGATTTACAGCTCGGCACAGATAAGGTACACAACAGCCTCACACACTTATCTCACACTCTCCCCCCACATACCCCGCCCCTGTACACACCGTTATAGAGCAGGCAGTGTGCTGGGAGAGCGTCCTGCCGCTCCCGCCCCCTGCCGCCTCCCACGGGAACCACGCCGTGCCCGTCACGTGACGGCAGTACCGGCGCCGCACACCAGGGGGAGACACGTGTGTCTCGGCCAGCGTCCGTCCTACCAGGTGGATAGCCTGGGAGCATCCTATTCCAATACACGTATTTTAATCACTTCTTCCAAGTAAAGGTGTTTATTACACAGTAGCTCCCAGCTACTTTTATTGCCCCCCTGATTTCTCCAATACACACACAGTGCGCTACCAAAGTAACACTAAAGTGGAATGCAGCCATGGCAGCTGGAAATCCGAGACTGGGTAGACTGGGGTGCTGGTAACACTGGTGTCAGGATCTAGGCCGAACTACTGCCAGCCCATCTACATCTGCGACAACAGACCTACTTTATATTCCAAACTCTTTAACCAGGTCAACACATCTTATCTTCTAAAAACGTGAAGTTTGTTTATGAAGATCCCCAGGGCCTATCACTTGTTAGCGCCTAAGTCGGGGAAAGGGTCACATTTCTCTGATTTTGCAGTTCATGGTGTTGATAAATCAGTGCATTATTCTGGAAAGAAAATCGGGAGGAAAGTGTCCTTACATGAATCTGCATTCATGGCAAAGGACATGGCGCATTAGCGCACGATGCGGCCCTTAGCCCCTTAAGGACAGCACGATGCCTTAATGCATCATTTCCTCGGTCATCATGATGCATGAATGCAGCCCTGCCCCTGGCGACTAACTTGCCAGTGCTTAGTGTGCTTCATTCAAGCATCATGCCGACCCTACGGGGTTGAGACACTCCTAAAGGGTCGGCATGATGCACCAATGCAGCACCGGCGAGTATGTCGCTGGTGACGCATTGGTGAATCATGACGACAACTGTCATCTTTTAACGACATGCCATCCTTAAAGGGTTAAATGGCTCTAAAGAAGCCCTGTACCCCTCAGACATCACTCTCCCAACACAACCAGACAGGGACCTCCCCCCTTCACCATGTGTATAGACTCTGGGAGGAGAGTGAATCCTGACACGGCACTTTTACATCCGGGTCAGGCTCTTCTGTCAAGCACCGAGGCCTTCTGGGAAACGTCGGCGGCCATTGAACTTCTCTCAAGGACCGAGGAAAAGAGGAAAGTTATTTAGATTTTTTTATAAAAGGGTCGTGGAGAAAAATGTGTAAACATAAGCACTGTAAGAAGAGGTTGTTGTTTTATGGCGTAATAGGTCAAAGTTTGTAGCTGATGGTGGTAGGGGCTGCGCTTGGGTTGCCATGGTAACAAAGAAGTCAATAAACCTGTCCCCCACAGCCCCACCCCTCTCCCTCTATAGCCCGGTCTCCCTGTCCCTGTACATCCACCTACATAGCATAGACAGAGATCCATACTTGTTAAAGTCATGTAAAATTGAAATTCCATGGATTGACCATTCTTGTAGACCTCAGAACTGTCCCCTAAATATCCGCTCCGCCTCCCTATCCGCCCTAATTTCCCTCCAAAACTACTCAAAACCTCCTTGCCCTCAATTCCTGCCAGCCAACCTGCCTGCCTGCCTGCCTGCCTGTCTGCCTGTCTGCCTCCCTCCCTGCCCTTCCCTGGCCCTCCCTCCCCCTCTGCCTGCCTGCCTGCCTCTTCCGTCCCTCCATAACTTCCGTCCCTCCCTAAACCTCGTGTATAGCTCCACTGCAGTACCTCATCAGACTTGTGGCATTTCCTTCTAAGTAGTTCAATAATTCACATGTCAGTCTGTCCCCCCCCCCCCCCCCCCCCCCGCACACACACACAGTGTACACCAGCCTGGACGGTTCCTGGAAGCTGACTGAGGAGATTTAGGCTGGGTGGAGGCTGGGTGGGACGCGCATGGGTTGGATCTTAGACGTGGCCGATATCTAATTATGACAAAAGTTGAAGTTGGATATCAAACCTTGCTTGTGGTGACTGTTATTCCATCTCACAGCACGTGTGTTTATTCCTTAGGCCACCTTTTTTTGATAACTTGGATTACGGGCTTTTGCTTCCAAATTTTTGGAAGGGCAGAGGCAAAAAAAAAAAAAAAAAGCTGTCCTACGGGGGGCACCAGGTCACAAAATTTCCCGAAGGGCAGAGGCAAAAAAAAAAAAAAAAAAAGGCATGGAAAATCTCATTTCTAGGCAATCTAATGAAGATATATTGAGAATTGCCCCCAATCTGAAAGGCCTCGCTCTACCTTTTGCTGGTCAACATGTACTTTTTTTTTTTTTTGGTAAAAATTCTCAAAAAATCTCGGAGGGGAAAGGTAAAAAAAAAAAATAAAACTTTTTTTTTTTTTGCAAAATGCCAAAAATCTCGGCGGCGGATCCGTAATCCAAGTAATCAAAATAAAACGGCCTTAACGTTATAAATGTATTATGATTAGATGAGAATTTGCCCGATGCGGATTAAAGTACCGTATATATATCTACCGTGTATATATATATATATATATATATATATATATATATATATATATATATATATATATATATATATATATATATAATATCATGAGACATATACCGGTAGCCCATAACGATAAAACGGGAGGGAGCTTGTTCCCGGGACCAGCACGTACAGGCTGACACTGGCAGCTCTCGTGAGATCTTGGTTCTGTCCACGGAGCGCAGCCTGTTCCTGGCATATCATGGTGTGTGGGAGTCTGGTACCTGGCTAAATCTCGCGTGAAATTCCGAGGACAGAACAAACATGGCCGCGCACACGGGGCCACCAGAATTATCGCTATAGGCTGGGCGGAGGCCGTGTGGGGTGGGCATGGATTGGGATATTAAATCTTGCTTGTAGCGACTGATATTCACAGTACATGTGTCCATTCCTTACTGTATTCAATGTGTATTAATCTAAATATATAGATAATTGGCCAATGCACTACAAAACTACAAAATAATAATTAGCTTGTATAGTATATACGCACCGCACAAATATGCGCTGGCTTTGATGAACAGAGAGGTTATGAAAGTAACGCATGCCAACATTCTCATGACCTTGAATAGGCGCCTTGAATATAGGGCACCCAGTGGGAATCATAAGGTGCAAGTTCAGGGTATCAATATTAGATTAGAACCAAGTAGAATCGGGGGGTCGGGGGTCGGAGAAGGCCATAACATACACGAAAGGACGAGGGGGAACGTGAGGGGGGGGGGGGGTGGGGGTGATGAGAATTTCTATACAAATTATTTCCCCTCTGGAGCCCGCAAAATGTTCGCCCCCCCTCCCCTCGCAAAAGTTGTCGAAAATGTTCGCCGCCCCCTTTGAACGTGCATTTTTTTCTTCTAAAAAAGGGGCATACTTTTCATACTATACCTCCGCCCTTAAAGGCGCACTGAGTTGAGGACCTAGCCCTGCCGAGTTTTGTACGCAAATGACATCGTGGGTTCAGTGCGCCTTTAAAGAGGGGGCAGAGATTTCAAAGCCCCCCCCCCCCTTAGGAGAGATCGACATTTTTACCCCCCCCCCCCCTCCCCCCGTATTTGATAAATGAACACTCCCTCAGAACGGCGCATGCATGTATCAACCTTACCGATCAATACCTTACTGAGGTATATTATATATAGGACTATTAAAGCCTTTAAGGGTCGCATAACGCTCTAAGGTCCTTGGTCGTTACATGCATGCAGTCTATAGGTGAGTAACTCGCCAGTGCTTCATTCATACATCAAAGACAGCATGCGGCCGTTAAAGAGCTAGTCAAGCCGTGGCCGTGGTGGGCGGGGGGGGGGGGGGGGGACAAGGCCCCTCCCCCCCCCCCGGGGTGTCGTTGTACAGCTATATGTACAGGAGGAGGAGGTGCCAAATGGGACAGAACGGGTGTGTGTGGGAGGGGGGGGGGGGTATCCTCATACTATATGAAGTATAACCATGAAGTCTTAATTGATTCATTCCAAAAAATATGTGTATGATACTGACTTATTTACCTGTTGATAGATAAGGCCGGGGTTATCTGTGGTTGGTTCTGTATTGGGTGGGGGCATGGTGAGCGTGTGAGTATATGGAGGGGGGGGGGGGTGTTGGGGGGGGGGGTATTCTTCACCTTCACCTTAATCAATAGTTAACAGAGTTCAGTAACGGAGCTGCTCCCCTCCTCCCGGCCCGTTCTGCATGAACTGCTCGCTACGGGGGCGTGGCAACCGGGGGGGACGGGGGGGACATGTCCCCCCCACTTTTGACCAACCCCAAAAAAGGTCAAACCAAAAAGGTCAAGTAAAAAGGGGTCAAAAAGGGTCAAAATACCCCTCAGTCTCCCCTACTTTAAAACTGCTTGCCACGCCCCTGCGCTACCTATAAAACCTGCCCTCCCTGCCCCCTGCCCCAGGGGACCGGGGGGGGGGGGGTACTCAGTATAGGAATGGGTGCCAACTGTGGTATCAACACTGAAGAACTGTCGCTGTGCAAGCGCCGAGGCAAGAACAAAAGGGGCTGTCAAAGGCTGGAAAGTGCTGAATCTAGGGCTGTCACAATTGACATAGAAATAATGAACCCTTACATTTTATACATGACTTGACTAATCTATATAATCCCTCCCTCGCCCCTCCAGAAAAAACTAAATGTTAAATGGAAGAGTTCCCAAGTTGGCTGTCATCTGAGTTCTTAAAAAGTAGGAGGCTGTAGAAATAATACAAATTTTCAAGGGACTGTCAAATGACAAAATACACGTAGTAGGGGCTGTAGTTTCAGAGCTGGTACCTACACTCAAAGAGCCAGTGAGCCCCCCCCCCCTCCTGCCCCCCCCCCCCCCCCCCCCCACCCAGGGCTCCCCGCCTCAGGGCCGAGCTACCGGCCCGATCAGTAGGTCCTAGATCTAGGTGTAGTTTATGGTGAAGGCCTTCTACTCAGCTCCCCACTTACATGTACAGCTCACAGAGAGCAGCTCACGGGGCACGACCCATTTGGCATTGAGCAGTTTGAAGTTGACCTGCTCACCCCAGTGGGACAGGTTATAGAGTGTGTATAAAACAAACATCTCAGACATCAACACAGAGAGCAGCTCACAGCAGAGTGGAGCAGCTCGCAGAGCAGGACCCATTACACATTACAGGCTACTGCCATGCTAACCTGGGCTAACCTCAAGGCCGCTCTATACAGGTATATAGCCCAGTCTTATAGAGGCCTATAGAGTATAGAGACTAACCTCACTGGCGCTCTATACAGGTATACAGCCCAGTCTTATAGAGGCCTATAGAGTATAGAGACTAACTTCACTGGCGCTCTATACATGTATACAGGTATATAGCCCAGTCTTATAGAGGCCTATAGAGTATAGCGCAGGAGGCCTACTAAGGAGTCCTCAGGTGGGGGCCGGTGTAGCAGTGGTAGAGCTCTGTGAGCGGTTTGCTGAGCAGCTCACAGAGCAGCTCACAGGGCAGGACTTACTGCCGACCACCCCTCTATCTGCTGCACGTGTGTGTCTACACAATACAAGGCAGGAGTTCAAGAAAGTGTACGCCACTATAGCTGGATACATTCTGGACCAAGGCAATAATTTCCCCCATACACTACGGAACAACTGGTACTCATTGTGACTGCTGTTATCAGTGCTTATCTCGCCAGTACCAGCTTTAGTAATGGCCGCGTCCAGAGGACGACCAGCTTGAAGCCTATAGAGCTGGCAGTGCTACTAGTATACAGGCCATGTATGCCGCCAACACGTGTCAGACCCCTGCTAGTCTCTGAGTGAGGAGCTACATGAGTCGGTACAGGGAGCAGCTCACCCTGGAGGCATAGAGAGCAACAGGTGCTCCCAGGCCAAGGTGTACAGCGGTGTGAGTAGTATAGGGAAGGAGAAGGAGCAACAGGTGCCGCCCAGGTGGTACCCAGCGCTGTCAGTAGTATAGGGAGAGCAGCTCAAGGTAGCTGCAACCCACAGAGCAGCTCACAGAGCAGCTCACACCCGGAGCTCACACAGCTCACGAAACCATGTATAGTAGCCACAGGTGATGAGCTCAGAACAACTACAGCTCACACAGAGCAGCTCACAGACCCTGTAACCCTGTTATCTGCATACAGGTACACAGCCACAGGTGTTACGCTGACTGAGTAGCTCACCGAGCTGCTCACGGAGTAGCTCATTGTGACTACACCCTGGTATAGTACAGCACCAAAGGTGTCCTACAGTAACAGCAGTAACACCTACAGAGCAGCACATGGAGCAGCTCACCGAGCAGCTCAAGAAGTAGTTCACAGTGACCTAGGTCTTATAGAATTATAACCTGAGGCTCAGTTATCCCACACATGGACTAGACCTTACACATAGCATTATACTACAAGCTGAGTCCCCCACACATGGACTCCTTGTGTCCTCCGGCTCTGCACTCCGGCACACCACAAGGCTTTGTGGGACAGGGTGAGTCAAGGGTGGGCAGATATACACTGTTAGAAGTTTATGTCGCTGAGCAGTAGGATAAACTGTAGTTTTACTGTATATAATATGGTATCAGTGTACATGGGCAGTAGAATCTACTGTAGTTTTACAGTATATACTATGATATTAGTGTACATGGGCAGTAGAATCTACTGTAGTTTTAGAGTATATACTATGATATTAGTGTACATGGGCAGTAGAATCTACTGTAGTTTTACAGTATATACTATGGTATTAATGTACATGGGCAGTAGAATATACTGTAGTTTTACAGTATATACTATGATATTAGTGTACATGGGCAGTAGAATCTACTGTAGTTTTATAAAATATATTACGGTATTAATGTACATGGGCAGTAGAATCTGCTGTAGTTTTATAAAATATACTATGGTATTAATGTACATGGGCAGTAGAATCTGCTGTAGTTTTATAAAATATATTACGGTATTAATGTACATGGGCAGTAGAATCTTTTGTTGTTTTACAGTAAATAAGTAACATGGGCCGTAGAATCCACTGTAGTTTTACAGTAGATACTACGGTATTATGTACATGAGCAGTAGAATCTACTGTAGTTTTACAGTATATAATATGGTATTAATGTATATGGGCAGTAGAATCTACTGTAGTTTTACAGTATATACTACTGTATTAGTGTACATGGGCAGTAGAATCTTTTGTTGTTTTACAGTAAATAAGTAACATGGGCCGTAGAATCCACTGTAGTTTCAAAGTATATACTACAGTATTAGTGTACATGGGCCGTAGAATCTACTGTAGTTTTAAAGTATATACTACAGTATTAGTGTACATAGGCAGTATAATCTACTGTAGTTTTAAAGTATATACTACTGTATTAGTGTACATGGGCAGTAGAATCCACTGTAGTTTCAAAGTATATACTACAGTATTAGTGTACATGGGCCGTAGAATCTACTGTAGTTTTAAAGTATATACTATGGTATTAGTGTACATGGGCAGTAGAATCTACTTTAGTTTTAAAGTATATACTACAGTATTAGTGTACATAGGCAGTAGAATCTACTGTAGTTTTATAGAATATACTACTGTATTAGTGTACATGGGCAGTAGAATCTACTGTAGTTTTACAGTATATACTATGATATTAGTGTACATGGGCAGTAGAATCTACTGTAGTTTTACAGTATATACTATGGTATTAATGTACATAGGCAGTAGAATCTACTGTAGTTATACAGTATATACTATGGCATTAGTGTATATGGACAGTAGAATCTACTGTATAAAAGGACATTTTTTTTGGGTTCATTATTTACAGTGTGGTTATCACAGGTGTATTAATACCTGAGCATCAAACTCCTCTCTTTCTTTTTTTTTGATGGATTAATCTTTTTATTCCGTCTCACCTTACATGAGTGGTCTATTTTGTACATCAAGGTCTCTTATCTTACACGACAAGAGTTTCCAGCAAATGATATTCAAAAATGATTGTGTAATATACTGTCTTATCGTTTAGGACAAGCATATATAGCCACGCTTATTTTTACACAAATTCTCTGGGTTTGATATACATTTTCCAGGGCGATATTTGGTTGCCTGGGCCCTTGAGGGGCGGAACTAGGGTGGATTCTCTCCCTCCTTCATCTTTTTTGGAAAACAAATAAATTCTGCATGCTTTTTCGATTCGCCACAGCGTTATGACTTTGGTTTTTAATTGACTCCTCCCCCATTTCAAATCCCTGGGTATGCCCCTGCCCTTGGAATATTCATTTTCAAACTTCTCTATCAGGGAAGGCATACGTAAATGGCTCAAACCCTTGACTTATGTTGTTTTAGGATAGAGGAAGGACAAATCAGAAAGTTCTTAATATGTTTAAATAAGTTTAGTATATTGAAAGGTATATATCTTGGCTCCTTGGAACACTTTTTGATACATTTCTAACCCTAGCGGTTCAGTTTTTATGGCCTCGTTAAGTTTATTGTCCTTTTTTCAGGTGACTCCGTGACGAAAAATCCATGATCATGAACATTATGTTTTACATACATCACAGCAACTAATAATTTTGTTTACAAGCTGGGCCAACATATACCATGAAGCATACCAAAAATGGATATCCTCTGAGCAATGGTTTTTGAGATACAGCCCGATGAATTTTGAACATTTATCAGAAATATGAACATTTCAACTACATACTCTCAACTTTACCCTAGTTTCCTCAAAATGGTCCCATTATTGATTAAATTCACTCTACAGTGTCCTGATAATGTGTACTTTAAGAAATATGAAGCATCATGATATCTGGTTAGACCAAATTTGCACAGTATAGGCCTAAAGTACCCCTATTAACCTATTTTACGTCACGGAGTCACCTGGGTGACTCCGTGACGGAAATTATTTCTTGTATAAATGAGCATAAAAATGGTGGATTTTTGCATTAGAACATAAGAGGGAGTGGGTAGGACACAGGAAAACCAGAGATATATATATTGGGTATTAATAATTTTATGAAGGTTAAAATTTTCATCAGGGTGGCTGGTGACTCCGTGACGAATATTCCGGGTGACTCCCTGACCGAAAATATGTATCCCAATAGTCATATGCTCCTGGAGGCAAGATTATTGGATATTTTTCAAAATATCTTTTTTCCAGCAGAAGACACAAGAGTTACCTCACAATCTGGGATACGATAGAGACTGTGCATCTTCTTTATTTAATATATAGAGGTATCAACCTGAAATGACATTTGAATATTTTGCTCACAAAACACACTTAAATGACTGTGGAGAAAAAAATGTGGAACATATCTCGTGAAATCCTCGTGAATCAATTGACTATACCATGGACCTAATAGAAAATGATATTAGGAATAAGCTGTTACTGCCTCAGTACACATGGGAGGCATGTAAAACATGTCATTTTTAGCGTTTTTGAGGTTTTTAGGGTTTTTTGGGCCTTTGGAGGGCATGAAAATGGAAAATATTGGGCCAATGCACAAAAAATAGAGATTTCCCGAATTATTAGGGTGTACTTTAACATATACCAAAAATTTGAATAAATTGGTGCAAAACTGGTTATTCTGCAGGGGTATAAGCCTGAAAAGGGCCAGAAATAGACAAAACAACATAACTGGGGAGTTTATGCCAAATATATTTTTCATGCCAAGTGGCAATCAGGCGGGACAGGCAAGTTGAAGCTGGAGGCGGCGCCGTCAGAAGTTTGAATCATTGATTTTACTTTGCTGTCGGGGTCTGGTGAGGCTGATTAAAGATAGCCCTTTAAGGACCACATACTGCATTAATGCATCATGCCTTTGGTCGTTATGATGCATGGATGTAGCCCTGGTGAGTAACTCGCCAGGGCTACATTCATGCATCATGACGACCCCCTGGGGTTGATGCACCAATGCTGCATTGTCGAGTTACTCGCTAGGGCTACAAAGGTGCATTATGACGCTAAATATCACCTTTTAGTGACATGCCGTCCTTATAGGGTTACAGTTTGGGCTATAGGGTGGATGCGGCCTGTATATAGGTGGGGAGGGATCTATTCCGCCTTAGCTAGATGTCCAGTGTACTGCGCCATTTGCAATTGTACCCTTCTGTATTCCCTCTGCTCTCCAGCTACCAGCTCAGCCAGAGCCTGTCTCCCAGGTTAGGGGTCAAGCAGGTTGTAATTATTGTGAATGTTTAAGGTTGTTACTCATTTCTACCTATCAAAGCAAAATATATTTGATATAAGAATATAAATGCAGGGTATGGTCACCAAGATATGACTTGACAGGGATTTGATCTTAGGACCTCTGCATCATGAATCCACCATGCTAACCACTACTTTATGAGGGACAGGTGACATAAGGAATGCCCAGGTACAACCCACTCACAATACTCACACCCTGTTTGTACCCTAATCTCGGACATGAGATTTGACTGAGCTGGTTGCTGGTGACTAGGGGGATACAATTGGTACCAGAGGAACACATGGTGACGCCACCAGTATCTCGCTAGTGCCTAATAGCGCTCTAACTGGTGTGGACTTGTTCCCGCAACTGCTGTGTGTACACCAACACCGGCAGTCTCGTGAGATCTTGGCTCTGCTCTCATAATGCAGCCTTTTCCGCGCAAGCTATGGTGAGTGGATGCCTGGTACCCACCTGAATCTCACGAGAAATTCCGAGGACAGAACTAACATGGCTGCTCTACGGAGAGACCGAATTATCGCTATAGCGTGGTTATAGAAGATCGTGTCAGGTCTACAGGATAGGACTGTCATCGATACCCCCCAAATCCATACATCGGCATTGTTAGAATTCCGATTATCGCATCGACAAAAGCATTATATCGATACAATTATTGGCCAACGAGTAGTGCAGGAATTTACCTATTCAAAAATGAAAGAATTGTGTAAAAATTCAAACTACAACCAACTTACTTATTAGGTTTAAGTTGTTGCCCTTAAAAGACCTAATATTTTTTTTTTTTTGGGGGTTAACTTCCCACATTATATTCATTGTTCTCAGATCAAAATAAATCGATATAATCGAAAGATCATGCACTGTTTCTGTATCAGTCTCAGTATAAGGTCAATAACTGCATCCTTTCATCTTTTCCTTTTTCTCTTTGACAGAACCCCTGCACCATGATGTCGTCGGAGTTCCCTGGGAATGAAAGTCCCTCCCAATGTGTGAGTACTTAGACATATTTACCTCATGATTTTCTCTCTCTCTCTCTCTCTCTCTCTCTCTCTCTCTCTCTCTCTCTCTCTCTCTCTCTCTCTCTCTCTCTCTCTCTCTCTCTCTCTCTCTCTCTCTCTCCCTCCCTCTCTCTCTCCCCCCCTCTCTCTCTCTCCCTCCCTCTCTCTCTCTCTCCACCCCCCTCTCTCTCTCCCTCTCTCTCTCCCTCTCTCCATATTATATTAGTTGCAGTGGCGGTTTTTCGTGTAAGAAAGCATCCTCAGAGCATGAACCCTTGATAGGGATAGGGAGCGAGTTATGCTGAATCCAGTATTCACTTTAAAGAATAAATTTTATTAGATTTTAAATATTTTGATTATGCATAAAATGTCTCGTTGAAAGACCATTGACTAGTCATGGATTAAATGCTAATAGAATAGTAACTGAATCATTATAGATTGATGGTATAATTTTCTAACTTTTATTTTCCAGTTACCGAATGACTTTGATCGCATCTCTTCGTCTCCAGATAATGACCGTAGTTTCTATTACGACCCGACTACATCATTTGACAAAACACTCACATTTGAAGACGGCAAAGTAAGTCACGGAAATTGTCACCTGCTCAGTTATATTGACTGCTTTTCTTTTATTGTTCATTTCTACTCGGGAGTATACATAGTGAAGCCATTACGATGTCATCTAAATTTGAAATTGAAATTGGGACTATCAAATCAGGAATTGAATCAAATTTAATTGCTTTTATAGTTAAACGATATTTTATCAGAATGTTGTTTTACTCTACTAGGAGATTACCATACTGCATAACGAGCAGCAGCAGAATAGGAAGTATGCATAGAACAGTCAAAAGTACATACCAAACTTTATAAAAATTAAAAAGAAATTTTCACAAGATTAAAAAAAAAATGTATATAAAAAAAAAAATTCAAAAATACTTTGTGTTGTCTAGGTGTTTGCCAAAATGGAGAAATATAAAGATAAAGAAATTATTTCAATTTTCTGATTAATTAATTTTCTTTTATCTAGGTGTTTGCTAACCTGTCGCCCCCGCCCACATCGCTGAGTCCGCCCAACAAGCTGCTGCCGAACATGGACCACGGGGCCTTCAACCAGCTCCCTGGGATAAACTCCTTCATGCCGCTGTCGTCACGGACATTAAGCAACCTCTCCTCACCCATACGCACCCCACCGCCACAATTCAGTAAGTATATAATACGTTGTACACACATACGCACCCCACCTACATTATACACCCATACGCACCCCATGGCCACCATTCAGTAAGTATATAATACATTGTACACACATACGCACCCCACCTACATTATACACCCATACGCACCCCACCGCCACCATTCAGTAAGTATATAATACATTGTACACACATACGCACCCCACCGCCACCATTCTGTAAGTATATAATACATTGTACACACATACGCACCCCACCGCCACCATATAGTAAGTATATAATACATTGTACACACATACACACCCCACCTATATTATACACACATACACATCCCACCAATATTATAGACATATACGCACCCCACCGCCACCATTCAGTAATTATATACACACTATACACACATACGCACCTCGCCTACAATACACACACAGGTATACGCACCCCACTGCCACCATTTAGTAAGTATATAATACATTATACACACATACACACCGGCCTACATTACACACACACTTATACGCACCCTACTGCCACCATTCAGTATTATGCACATCATTATACACACATACGCACCCTGCCGCTACCATTCAGTATGTATATACACATTATACACCCATACGCACCCCACCACCACCATTCAGTATGTATATACACATTATACACACATACGCACCTCGCCTACAATACACACACACGTATACGCACCCCACTGCCACCATTTAGTAAGTATATAATACATTATACACACATACACACCCCACCTATATTATACACATATACGCACCCCACCACCACCATTCAGTAAGTATATACACATTATATACACATACGCACCCCACCTACATTACACACACACCCCTCTAGACCCCACCACCACCATTCAGTAAGTATATACACACTATACACACATATGCACCTAGCCTACAATACACACACACGTATACGCACCCCGCCGCCACCAATGAGAAAGTATATACACATTATACACACATACGCACCCCACCTACATTACACACACATGTATACGCACCCCACTGCCACCATTCACTGAGTATATAAACATTCTACACCTATATGCACCCCACCTACATTACACACACATGTATACGCACCCCACCGAAACCATTCAGTATGTATACACATCTTTATAACCCAATTTTTTAAATTTGAATTAACTTTTGTTATTTTTCTACATTTTTTTCGTTATTCAGTACACATGTGTTATATATTGTTTTCTATTCAGATTTTCTAAGTAAGACATTTTTAGATTATTGTTTTGTATCACCATTATCCATCCAACTTTCCAACAAAAAAAGTTGTTCCCTTTAAGTATTTGCTTATCTTTTTTTCATTATTAAGGTAGCTTTTTCCATTCCAATTAACCCATATGTAACATTACTATTCTGTAAATTAATCATTTGAGTGACCTTAGCTTTAGGTGTAGTTCTTGGTCCTGGTCTCGGTTGTTTTTATAACTTCCTCATGTGACCCCCCCCCCCCCCCACCCCCCCCCCCCAGCTCACTACACCTGCATGGACAAAGGTCTTAGTGACGTCCCAGGGCTGCATTCATACATCATGCCGACCTATGGTATAGCAGATTAGCGTACCAGGCAGCCTAATAGGTTAATATGGTAGACTATAAGGGAGTGATCATTTATTATCAACATGGGGGGGGGGGGGGGGGTGGTAGGTTTGGGGGGGGCAAAAAAAGTAGACCCCTTGAGCGGAGGGGGGGGGGTGAAAAAAATTGGATCCCTCTTAGCCTGTTTTGAGCCAAAAAAAGCCCGCGCAAAAAAGGGCCCACACGCATGCCGATTTTCGACCCGCAAGGGGGGGGGGGGGGGTTAAAAGATGTCGACCCCTTGATCGGGGGGGGGGGGGGGGGGGGGTCGGTGTAAAAAAAAATCGCACGCTCAGAGCGGAAACCCACCACCCCCCCTGTTGTTAAAAATGATCACTCCCTAAGTTGTAAGCTTGTTATATAAAGCACAATCAACCCCACTTAAACATGTATAGTGAAAAACAAAACAAGTATAGTGAAAAGGGCATAATGGGATCTAGTTTCTCTGTATACAATAATGGGAACTATGGGCATGTCTACTGTATGGCGTTATCCTGTACCTTTATACAGTACAGAGGGATTGGGACACGTCTATTGTTTATCTTGTTGTACTTTTATACTTCCTCCTATATATATCAGTACGGAGAGACCCGGATGACGCCTACTGCGTCCCCCCTGCGTCCCCTGCCGTGTTGACACGTCCTACGTCACACAGACGTGCCCAGCTCTCACATAAAGAGTTTATTTTTTATTAAACTAATATCCCTTTATCATCAAAATAGTTTTGATGGATCTACTTGTGTCCGCTGCACTAGTATGGCGTCATGCACCACCGCACACCACATTTATATACACTATATCATATTAATCTTTTATTTCTGTCATCTTTTTCTTGTCTTATTGCTAAGATTGTTTCATCCATGACGGGTTGGGACCTGGAGGTATTGGTGTATTATTACCTCTAGGTGTGTCCCAACTTACACACACTCGTCTTGCCACCCTCTTACAGATATTATTCAGTTTTGTTTTGTTTTGTTCATAAGTAATGTATTAGTTATTACAGAGATGCCCCTTTTCTTACTTTTGCAGGAATTCCTACTTTTTGCTGGAATTCTGTAACAAATTTAAAAAAAAACGTTATTGGCAGTTGGAACTGTCAATAAGGGAATTTTATTCTGTTATTGACAGTTGGAACTGTCAATAGTCACAGCCATTAAATTTTGCTAATTTTCTACAGAATATTGACCAAAATTGTAAGATGTCCTACTCTTTGTCGCCGACTGAGCGGCATGTTATAGGACTATGAGTAGATACAAGTTGTGTTGGTTGAGAGGAGGCTGCCATGTCTATCCCTTATCAGGGCTGAGCTATGGTTATAAGGTGGAGGTAGTGTCAGGGCCACTCCTAATCTACACAATCATAGTCCAGATAAACATGCATTAATACACCATAAAACCTCCCGTATAGGCCACGGCTAGAATGCAAATTAGATCACTAGACTCATAGGATCGGCTTATACAAGAATTTTGGATATTATGGTACAGTACAAAAGTCCACCATTGTCAGATCGCCAGTGCAGTTTATATACCAAAATTCGGAGTGGGGCTAATTTGAAAAAGTTAGGTCTATTTATATGCCTGGTTTTACAGTATACAGTGTACATACCCCCCCCCCCTCTACACACCTACACCTCCCATCCAATAACTCTCTGTACTCTTATCGGATGTTAGAACTATACATGTACCTACTTGTAGGTCTACACGTATATATGTAAACATGGTGATGGACTCAATCAATCATGCAACCTTTCAAAACTATACCACCATTTTGTTTTATAATTATACAATCCTTGTGGAAACCTTTTGAGTATTAGTTTATAGGCAGCTATTTTTACATTTAGTTAAAGTAAGAATACCCCCAGAGCCGGGAGCACGTCGTGTGCCCCACTGCCCCGTGTACGGTCCTGCTACACATGACTACAAGACCTCCTCCTGGGGCCCTCCACCTCTACATACCACCAACGCATTTATCTAAAATAATCATAAAAAACATCCAATATAATTTATCAGGTGATAAAAACATCCATGAGGAAGTATAAAGCCAGACATAATCCTGCCGGGGAGTGTTTTGCTTGATAAGATATTTATTCAATTTATTTTAATTGGTGGTGGGAGGGAGTAAGATTTGGGAAAACCCGGTAGTGGGTTTGTGTAGGTGAGCTTCCCTGTCCCCCCCCCCCCCCCCCCACTCACACAGTGGTTAGAGGGAACCATCCCTACACCATTATATACATGTAGAGCAGACCCAGCCCAGTTTGTACATTAATACTGGAGTTAATGCACCAGGACCATACCCAGGACACTATACACTATAGGAGGACCATATATAGGGCCTATACTACCACACATAGGGCCTATACTGTAGGAGTACCTTATATAGGGACGCTACTACCATATATAAGGACTCTACTACCCCATAAGGAGCTCCCACTTCTATACACACAGTGTTAAAGCTGCAGTAGCAGGAAGGTGCATACCAGCCTGTACAGTACAGTGGTTAATACAGGTCCAGGATCCAGGCCTTACACTACCCCCCCCCCACACACACACACCTACCAGCCCCCTGCCCCATATAAGGGCATTTATACACCACCCAGGGGACATTAGGACGTCTAGAACAGTGCAAGCAGATAGAGGACAGTCCCAGAGGACATAGGAAGGAGGGAACAGCGAGAACAGAGCCAATATAAGGCCCTTTATAACAGGCTACAACACTGAGGCTATCTAGAACAGTCTATAGGAGGGCCTGTAACTGATATATAGCCCTACACACAGACACCCATCCAGGGGCTGACTCCCAGTTTGTTGCAGATATATATACATCCCTATATATATCCACCCAGGGGGTGAATCTCTAGGTTGTTATAGATCTATATCCATATACATAGCCATGTTTCTTGAGACGGTTCTGGATCTCTCTTTACCTAAAGGTGCGACACCGATGGTGCGACAAACATGGTCATCCAAACACCCGATGAACTGGTCGACCGAGGATACCCTCGATTGGGTCATCGAGGTCGCCCACAAGAACAACATCGGGGAGGATACGAGAAGTGAGTATTTTTATTACAAACTTAACTAGCACATATATATATACCGTATTTGATGTAATAAGCCCCTTCGGTGCATAAATAATTATTTTGCGTGGAAAAATTTACTTCAAATATCCATTTTAATACGCTTCCCCCATAGCTGTGTTTTATAGACTACTCAGTGGCCTCTACAAGGCTTCTACTGACCCCTATGACTTCACACTTGGCTTGGCCTTACCACCTGCATAGGTATAAAGTGCTCCATGCCACACAAAGGTGTGAGAAATGGTAACAAAATCAGAGAAGCACATGAAATTATCTGGAAAAATTCTGAAACGGAAGGGGGTGCTTATTAGGGGGAGAGCGCTTATTACGCCGAATACGGCACTCTAATATAGGCCTACTCCTCTTTTTTCACCATGTTTTGGGCCATAAATAACCTACAATCTTTGCACAAACATTCAAAGGTGCATTTAAAGGTGCTTAAACATCACCATTTCATAAAAAGTATTGGTCTTGTGTGAGGATTTTAGTTCACTAGAAATTATTCAAGACTTAATTTCCCCTGAGCAGTTACATTAGACCGGAATTTAATCGAGACCTGATGTTCAAATGTTACGCTATGTTAAATTCTGTGTACGTCTGCAGGAGCCGCCCGTAAGGTTAAAGCAGGCAAACAATGTTTTTTTTTTTGCGTCTTTGCGACACAGTTCCCGACCCGGCTAGGTGTGTGACCTTGATGTGAGGTCCCTGATAAGTGGCAGGAAGTAAATAGTAGTTACAGGTAGTATAGTGCATGCTGGGAGGAAGCTGTTTGCTGGTTAAAAAGGTGACATTGTACCAGCCAGGTCTCATATCACTAAGTTCAGGAAGTGATATTACACATTTAACCTTTTATCTGACCTTTTATCAACTTATCATCACTTCTGTTGACATTTTACTGGTAGTAGGAAGAAGAATTTTGTCAACATATTCTTTGAAACCAGTTCTTAACTCAGTTGGTTTTTTTTTACACCATTTACAAATTTATGTCACTCATTGAAGTATTGATATACAACTATTCTCTCTGCAAATTATGCAGTGTTGGCAGAATGGCACTTTCTAGGATACTGTGTGTCAAACAAAATATCCTATTATAAAGGTCTCATCTAGCACATTGAATTTTAAAGTTAACATTTTGCCTCTCAAATTATGCTCTTCTGTTTTAGAAAGAAAGAATTAGAAACATTATGGTGTTGTGTTTTGCCCATTTAAGTGTGGTATAACAATTCACAATCACTCATAAGCATATAGACAGAGGTCCATGATGATTTATCTGAATTCCTGGTTTCTCCACAAGTGATACCTTGGATCATATCACACGAGGTGGAGCCGAGTGTGATATATCCAAGGTACCACTCGTGGAGAAACCAGGAATTCCGACAGATTAGAGTGGATCTGTGTTTATTTCATGTAATTATTGATGAATTATATTTAAAAACAACATTTAGAGATTGGTCTATTTTAGTGATGTCATCATGGAGAAACCCCCCATGGAGAATGAGCATCAGTTTCTCCACGGTGGTGTGGAAAACAGCCATTCTAGTACTTAAGCATAGTAACTTAGTTTCTGCACATGAAATAAATAGACAGAGCTGCACCTGAAAGCGACCGAGTCAGTGGTTATTGCAAGAGTGGTGCTTGGGCCGTATTGCACACTGGCCGTAGGCCTAGTGCAATACGGCCCAAGCACCACAAATGCAATAACTACTGACTCAGTCACTTATAAGTGCCCCTCTGTATTTATTTGCGGGTATTTCAACCTAAAATAGATGTGCAGTGCATGTTTGTTTACTTCAGCGATGTTTGTTTACTTCTGCGGTGTTTGTTTACTTCTGTGGGACCGCCATTTTGAATTCCGCGCTGGTCATGTGACCCTCGGGGGCGTAGCGACCCCATGGCGACCCCATAGTGACCCCATAGTGACCCCATAGCGACCGTAGGTCCCTTGGGTACGTGCAATACGGCCACAGCGTGTAATACGGCCTAGGGTTATTTCACGGCCCTCTGGGGAATGGCCATTCCATTGTTTTAACCTTAATAGGCCTTATTCACTATGAAATAAAACTTCATTTCTTGTTGTAGGCGAGGCGTTCCAGGAGTACACGGGGATGAAGCTGATGACGCTGACAGAGGAGGGCTTCCTGCCGCTCTCCATGACCCACTACCGCATCTTCTACGAGCACTTTAACCAGCTCCGGAAGCGCTCCTCCTTCAAAGTGAGTCCTGCTTTTTAGGCCACTCAAAAAAAAAAGTGGTTTCTCATCACCGATGACTGAAAAATATGATGACGGAGGATATTTTTGGAGATTTCTTTTTTTTAACTCGTGGGCTAAAATGTACAGGAAAATATATGTTTTTCATGACCAAAAGTCACATTTTAGTACCGTAGTTAAGACTTTTTTGATATCTAAAACTTGGGAAAATGTGAGTTATTTCTATCTTACTGCATTACTGGCAGTATAAGCTTTAATTTGATACCAGATGTCCCCATATTTGTCAATTTTTATCATGTTTTTCATTAAAAAAATAGCAAAAAAAAAGAAGTTTTCTTCAAAACCTGATTTCTATGATGCGAGCGGTGATGAGAAACCATTTTATTTTTTTGAGAGGCCTTATACCCCTATCTTTTGGGAGGGATGATTTGTCAATATGATTGTGTGTCAAGGATACTATTGAAACCAGGTTAAGCTTTCTGCATATAGAAGCACTGCACTATTTGATTATATAACTGTTGCATACAGTTCTAGTTAAATGAACAAATGGCTTACATAATTCCATTTTGAGATCTGTTAAACTCAGGTCAGTTTAACTCTCACTATAATGGGCACTAGACCCTCTGCTGTGACGAATATGGATAATGTATTCCACAAAACTCACATGTTATTTTTGATTGTTGATGTATTTTGAAATATCATATATGAAATAAATACACATTGCAAAAATCAAAATCAAATATCCAATGTGTGGGGGAAAAAAGATTTCTCTAATAATGAGTCATAATGTTCACATGTGACAGACCCATTTTTTCATTTATTCCATTCCCCCTTATTCCTTCTGATTATGCTCTAATTTGATTTTATTGCGTAATATATGGTCATTTTGAAATAAAATTGTGCTCGATTTTATTCCCCCAATTGAAAACACAGAAGAAAAGCCCATAGTTGGACCCCATGAGATACACTTTCTGAGCTCTTACTGCCCATGGACACCATTTTAATGTGCCCCAACCCATAAATAATACATTTTTTTACAGTACTTGGAACATATCTATGTATGATTTAGAATTTTGTTAAAAATGTGATATATCCACTTTAAGGGCCCGGAGGCAGAGGGACCGCTCCTCAGCTCCACGTCGGAACACCTCTACGACTCCTGCTCTGACGGGCCCTACAGCTTCGACAACTGTAAGTTACTAATAGAACTGATATTACATTTGTGACCTGTTTTAACAAAATGGGTTAAAAGTCACACATATAAAATGTTATGATGTTGCCATATTTGTATACAGCTCATCAAGAGCTTTCATTTGATATACCGTATTCAATGTAAGAAGCGCCCTCCCCCTAATAAGCGCCCCCTCCCTTTTCTGGGGCAATTTTAGACTAGAACAAAGGCTCAAATTTCCCGATTTTGAAGACATTTAAACTCTTAAGTACTTAAAACACCATAAAAATAATTTCATAAGCGCCCAGGGCACTTATTACGTCGAATACGGTATGACACGTAGTATATTAGCCAATATTCATCCCCAGGTGACCTTTTTGGAGAGCTTTTTTTGATTTAAATGGAAGTTAGTTAAAATGAGATAATCAACATTTAAATTAGATATCACCTATATTATACAATACAATAATAAATCCTATGGCCATCATTTTGAGGAAAATGGGGGTTGAAATCTGGTTTGTAACTTCGTATGCCAGAAGATAACTACTCATATCTTAGAAAAATGTCAAAAACTCATTTTTCAAAAATAATATTTTTTCACCCTATATTACTTAAAGAGCCCATATCTAGGATCTTAAAAGTGTGACTTCCACCCATTTCGTTAGAATAGGTCACATTTTATGTATTACTGTAACGTCTTGCGTTTAAGCTAAACTTGAATGCAAGACTTAGCAGTATTATTTACATATTTATTTACTATAGGCCATCTGTGTGACAGTATGAGTTTACTGTCAATGATTTCTCTTATACAGATACAGGGTGAATGTATTATATTTTTATGGCTCTCCAAGTTCTCCCTTCCTCCCTCTGCTTTACTGTAGCTGCTATGTTAAAGGGCATGGCCTTTTAAGCCAGGAGGAAAACATTTAAAAGTGGCTACTTAACCCTTTAAGGACAGATGTCGCTGAAAATTGACATTTGTCACCATGATGCACCAATGCAGCCCCGGCGAGTAACTCGCTCGGTGCGTCATGCCAAACCTTCGGGAGTGTCTGAACCCTGTAGGGTCGACATGATGCTTGAATGCAGCACTCGCAAGTTACTCGCCAGGGCTGCATTCATGTATCATGACGATAAAGGGCATGATGCATTAAGGTACCATGCCATCCTTAAAGGCTTAAAAGCTGATACAGTAGTACAACAACACATAATGTGAGAGGTCACAGTTTGACTGGCGTATGCTGGTTTAGATTCCCTAACCATGCCAATCTATTACACTTGACATCAAGATAGATTGGTTGAAGTGAACTCAATGTCCAATGTTGCAGAAAGTTTCTCTATACTCTGTCCCACCCTCCCTCCTCCTCTACCCCCTCCAACATTGGTGAATGGAAAGGAAACATCAGTCAGTGTCTGAGGTATAGGATGCACACCTTCATGAGAACTGTACCATATAAAGGTATAAGATTATGGGAACTTTTGTCACCATACCACTAGATACTGTTTGCACTCTTCCCTAGTATAGACAGAAAACATTGTCTAGGGCATATCCTTTTCACACTAATGTCCTGACAAGTGAGGGCTGACTGTAAAGTGAAAGCAGTGTATAAAGTGTCTGTGATTGAGATACCCTGCAGACTCACTGAATTCATGTGGTCTTAGAACCTGACCTTTTTATTGGTTTTTAATTGCTTCAGATGAAAAGCAGCAAATCCAGCCTTCTGATTGGACAATTTAAAATTTCAGGTTTTAACAGTTTACTGAATACATAGATATTTTTATGTGTATGAATTTCCGCGAATTTGCTGAAAAAAAAGATTTCACGTGCATTTAAATTTGAGAATATTGGAATATGGTAGGATAGTTGTATACAATGAGACCTTGATATATCGGACCCCTCTATTTTGGATAAAAAACGGCTGGTTACTAAAACCGCCCGATATCTAAACCAATATTATATATGGACAGAAGGGGTGTTTTCCCAATTATTGCCCTTAATCTATGACCGGTTATTGAGACAAACGATTTATCAAAGACCAATTTATCAAGGTCTTACTGTAGCTTTACCGTATTCTACGTAATAAGCGCACATACCCCTAATAAGTTTTTGACCAATTTTTATACTACAATTAGCCAAGAAAAAAAATCAATTTTTGACCCCAATTGAACTCTTAACTACCAAAAGGTGTCCACAATCACTTTTTAAGCACATTGTCACAATGATTGTGCGCTTATTACGTCAAATACGGTATTGGATAAATACTCGCCCCTCTCTGCCCCCACACTGACCACCTCTGGGTCTTGTTTGACCACAGCTCTGACGGAGCCGGCAGCCACCTCGAGTCACCTGGCAGCTGACGGGGCGGCCGTCATACAGCTAGACCGGTTCAGTTACCCGATAGACCTCAGCGACAACTTCCCCGAGGTCCCCATCACCCAACAGCACCAACTCCAGCACCAGCAGCACCAGCAGCAGCAGCACAGGCGGCAACCCGAGGGGGCCAGCGACGATGGCTATAGCTCAGGTAGGAGCGTTAAGTCTCTGCTAGTGTCACTCTGCTAGAGTCACTCTGCTAGAGTCACTCTCGCTGCTGTCTTTGCAACCTAACCACACCCTTACAATAATTGATTCATACCATTAAGCTGAGAGTGCCAGCGACGATGACTATAGCTCAGGTAGGAGCATTAAGCCGGTCTCTGCTAGAGTCACTCTTGATGCTTGCTGCTTGCTACTACCTAACAACACCTTTACGCTAACCGTCCACTTTGGCCGACTAAGCCCATACATTTCATATATAACGTAAGCAGATTAGGCGGCCAGCGATGATGGCTATAGCTCAGGTAGGAGCATTAAGCCGGTCTCTGCTAGTGTCACTCTGCTAGAGTCACTCTGCTAGAGTCACTCTCGCTGCTGTCTTTGCAACCTAACCACACCCTTACAATAACTCTAACTGATTCATACCATCAACCCGAGAGTGCCAGCGATAATGGCTATAGCTCAGGTAGGAGCGTTAAGCCGACCGTGACCGGTCTCATCTGGAGTCACTCTCATCTCTTGTTGCTTGTTGCTGTCTGTACAATCTAACCAGACCTTTACGCTAACCCTAATGGCCACCATCTGCTTTGGCCAATATATTTCATATATAACTTTGGCCGATGACAGCCCAGTGGACGGTGAACCCGGGCGGTGAACTAACAGATTCATACCCTCAGAGACTGCCAACGATAGAGAGTGCCAACGGTGATAGCTATAGCTCATGTTATTGCCTTCAGCCAATTGCGACAAGGCCTCATCTAGCGTTACTTTCATCTCTTGAAGCTTGCTGGTGTCTTTACAACCTAACCACACCCCTACGCTAGCCCTAACCAATTCATACCTTCAAGCCGAGAGTGGCAGCAATGGTAGCAGGTGTGGACTTGTTCCTGTAACCACTGTGTGTATACATGCACCTGCAGACTTGTGAGACTTTGCTCTCCAAACTTATTCCTGCCAATCTATGGTATGTAGGTACCTGTTCATTGCCTAAATCCCACGAGAAATTAAGGATCCTTCATACAATCTCAAAACCATGGAAATCCTATGAAGGTCCATATACTTAGTAGTATATGATAAAACTAGAATTAGTGACTAAACCCTAACCCTAATATAACCAACCACCATCACCAACAACACCAAAAGGGACCTGTGACGATGGCTTCAAATCGGGTAGTCACACTCAGCCAACCGCGTCTGGTTTCTCTTGGGTGTCTTCCGCTAGAGTTACTTCGATCTCACACAGCTTGAATTTTAGTCTCCATGTAACCAAACTCCAACTCTAACCCAGGGACTGCCATCAGCAAAAGGAGACCAGCCACATGGCTGTAGGTCATGTGTCAGCTGTCAGCGGACCGTGTCTGTGGCTGCACTCCTGCTGTCTGCTGCTGTCTGTGCTACCCCTCACCCTCCCTATAGGGCTCCTAGGGGTTAGGCCATGGGCGCCGCCATGTCTAACCCGCGGTGCCTCCTTTGCTTGTCTCTAGATAGGGCCTAAGTCGGGATAGCGATTGCTTCAGTCTGTGTTACCCTGAAGCCTTGTGAATAGCATTGGTCTTCAGTACCTAGGCCTACTCAGTCCTGGAAAACACTTCAGACAGAAGCAATAGTGGCCTGCCCTGTGATGTCACAACCCCCGGTTAGCTGCTCCACCTAGTGGCCAAGGGCCTGTACTGAAGGTTCTCAACCAACCTAGGGGTACCAGCTACACTTGTACCGTAAATTCTCGCGTAGAAGCCGCAGCTTGTACGCGAGTCAGACTCAGCTTTCTTTTGATACCAAACATGCCTATATAGGGTGCGGCTTATACAAGAGTTTTTATTAGTATACTACAGTACCAAAATCGCAATATTCAGACCCCCTCTGTGGCTTATATAATTTGTCAAAGTTAGGGGTGCGGCTTATACGCGAGTTAGGCTTATACGTGAGAATTTACATACCATGGTTATAGGGCAGCGACACACATTCAGGCAGTCGTGGGCACACAACATTGTATCATGGCACTGTGGTAATGCTACTTAATGTGAGGTAATTAACCCCAGGTAATAAGCCTAACCAGAGCGTGTACCTAGGCCACTCCAAATGATATACTTGTTTCTCATCACTAAGCCACGAGAAATATGAAGAGGGCAATTTTTTTTCTCTTTTTTTCCTTTTTTTTTTCTTCTCTTTTTTTTTTGCTGAGGGTATGCAAGCTCTCAGAGAACCAAATTCACACTTCAGTAATTAATAGATTAAGGATCTTTCAAAGTTGTAAATATACATGTTTCCTCAGCCCATTACATTTGCTGCACTGTAGGCTTTAATTTTGATACCAAATACGGTCTAATCTTGTCATGTTTTTGCATAGAATTTTGCAAAAAAAAAGAAATCTGTGAAAGGCAATTTCGGTGATGCGCACGGTGATGAGAAACAAGTATATTATTTGGAGTGGCTTTAGCAGCCTATTTCTGGCCAGCATAGGCAATTACCCAATGCACCTTGTCACAAACACATACTCCCAGGCACCTTAAAGGTATCAAAATATATACTGGGTAGTTTCAGTATATAGACCACACCTCGCTAAAAAGGGGTGCAATTATTTTGGTCCCCTCCTCAGGAGGGGTCGAAATTGTTTTGGTCCCACCCCCATTCAAGGGGACCAAATTTTGGGTCCCCCTCAAAATCCACCAGTCCCCACTGTTGTAAAAAAATGAGCACCCCTGACTACCACTGCTGGAGTCATGGCTGACTTCTTACGCTGGCCTTTAATTCCTGAACCATTGATTGAAGTGCTGGATAATTTACTGGCAGCGCAAGCCGTGACGTCACTCGACTCTTGTCTAACATCTATTTACTGGCGTTACAGTCTACTTGAGCAGGCACTCCTTTAAAGTTTAATGCAGCCACTAATACAGAAACTCCTCTGGTGTAGCCACTTCCTCCAATACACAAACTCAAATTCAGCTACTCCCCAATATGACATCCCAGGGGCGGATCCAGGAATTTTGGAAAGGAGGGGCGTGAAATAGGCAATGTACTGGGGGTATTGAAAAAATGTACATTAAAATATACAGGAAAATAGGGGGGGCGTACGCCGGTTCCGCCCCCCTCTGAATCCGCGCCTGCGATCCAATACCTTTAAGACAGCCGCTCCTAGTATAATCTGACCCCCATCACCTTTACTCAGAAATGCTGATGGAAGTTTCAAATTAGGAAGAGAATATAATTGTATTGGTGCAGCTTTAGTATTGGGTCAGAACTAAGCTTTACTCCAATTGTGAAGTGACTAAATCCTTCCCAGGAATCAAATAGCAGTTTTTCACCCTGGAGTAGAAGTAGAAAGGATTCCCCAAATTGTTTTCTCTTGGCTAATATTACAATCTCAGAAAGGTAGTGTAACAATCACTTTGGCTAGTGCTCTGAAGTGTAGACCACAATCAATAAAATACAGACTGTTGCTTATTGTATATTAAATGACTGGTGCAGAGAAAAATACTTAACACAATGTCAACTACATTGATACTGTCTCGGACATATTTCACGAGTGCGGGCTGGGCCGTATCCCACAAAACCACAGACTGAGCAGGATATGCCCCACCCCCCAAGGAGTGAAAAACATCAGAGACGTTATCAATGTAAATGCACAGTTTGCGCTATTTTTTAAAATTTGAAGCCATTTAATGAAGGAAAGACAATTTTTTCTTATCCCATTGAATGCAGACACATTGTATTCAATAGTAAGCATTTGATATAGCAATTCCAATACTTAAGCTTAGTGAATCTTGTATTTAAAAAAAAAGAAGTAGTTTCTGTCAGCAAGAAGCCTTCATGCTACATCATTAATACCTCAGTACTCAGTGAAGTAATGCCTGAGTATTTCAGCCAAGTCGAGCAAACGAGAAAACCTGCCAGAGCAAAACCTCGCGGATTAAATTTTAATGACTTCCGGGAATTAGCCAATAGCACTTTCCGTTAATGGTGTCATAAAATCAGGCGTGTCGTGAATGGTTGCTTGTAGGTACGCTACCGACGTGAATATTTTATGTTGCACACGCATAAACAATGTCTTAAAGTTCAATGATCTGACAGCTGTATGGTGCACTCACTAAGACGTATACATACTTGTATAATTCACCCTTCCCCCTCTAGTTGTGGGTCTGGCAGTACTACACTGAAAAAACTAACTTGTCTCCAGACTCGTCGAAGTGACTATCATAAAATAGACGAGCCAAAAGTTGTCTAACCTATCAGGTTACCATCCCACAAATAGAATCTGGAGCTGGCAAATGTCAGGTTTTGGGCTGGCACATACCAAGTGGGTCTTCTATCTCCAGCTAGAAGACCCACTTCCTTGTCACTTAGACGAGTTTTTGACTCATTTATTTTATGACCGTCACTTTGAAGAGTTTACTTTTTGAGTGTACCGTAAAGCTCGCGTATAAGGCTAACTCGTGTATAAGCCGCACCCAGAGTTTGGGCCGATCTTATAAGCCGCAATGGCGATCTGATTATGGTGACTCTACTACTGTACAATAGTAGCAAAGACTCGCGTATTAGCCGCACCCTGACCTTGGGCCAATCCTATAAGTTGCACCATCGACCTGACTCACATACCAGCTGCGGCTTATACGCAAGGTTTTACGGTACCAGGAATCCTATAAGCCTAACGGGGAATCTGATAATTATCTAGTTAGTACTGTAGTTTACTAATAAAAAAAACTCTTGTAAAAGCCTCACCCTATATAGACATGTTTGGTATCAAATGAAAGCTGAGTCTGTTTTGTGGTGGCTTCTATGGGAGAATTTCTGGTACTGTAAACCTTGTGTATAAGCTGCGGCTAGTACGCAAGTCAGATCACTGGTGCGGCTTATAGGATCGGCACAGAGTTTGGGTGAGGCTTGTACGCTTGTTTTTGCTCCTGTAGTACAGTACTAAAGTCACCATAATCAGATGGCCAGTGCGGCTTATACAATTGGCCCTAAGTCTAACTGCGGCTTATACAGGAGCTATACGCGAGGTTTTACGGTAGTCGTTGTGGTGTACACTTGGTGCATACTTAGGTAGCCCGAGTCAGTGAGGCTGGCGTGTAGCGGGTCTGTATTGATTATCGGGTCGTGTATCTGACCTCATTGATCTGTGTGTAGCTGAGGGACACACTGACCCTGCTTAATGTTAAATAGTCATGACTCTCACTAACCCCCCTGCCCCCCCAACATACCCTCCCCCCCAGCACCCCCCCCCCCCTAGCACCCTCCCCCCCTCCCACACACACTTTGAGGTGCACCTCCGTAGCTCTACTACCGTACAGTCTTGCTTGTAAACCTAACTTCCGTATAGGTTCTATAAGCTTAAATAGTCATGACTTTCACTAACCCCTGCCCCCCTGCCCCCCTGAGCCCCCAGCATACACCTCCCCCCCCCCCCCCCAGCATATACACACACCTTTGAGGTGTACCCCCATAGCTCCACTTCTGTAAATTTCTGTGTATAAACCTAACTTATAGCATCAAGCTAAAGTAGTCATGACTTTCACTAACCCCTCGCCCCCGAGCCCCCCCAGCAGCCCCCCCCAGCAGCCCCCCCCCCCACCCACCACCCCCCAGCACCCCCCAGCACCCCCCAGCACCCCCCAGCACCCCCCCCCCCCCCACACACACACACTTTGAGGTGCACCTCAATAGCTCCACTGTGTTAGGGCGAGTTTTTACCAGGGACCATTCAGAAGGTCTCTGTGGCGTATAAGATTGCTCCGAAGTCAGGGTGCTGCTTAAATACGCGAGTTAGGCTTATAAGTGAGGTTTTACGGTAACTTGTGTATATGTTATAAGTTCTATAACCTTAAGTAGTCATGACTTTGACTAACCCCTGCCCCTCCTCCCCCAACACACCTCTCCCCTCCTCACACACACAGACACCTTGAGGTGCACCTCCATAGCTCCACTTCTGTAAATTCTTAACTTGTGAATATGTTATTAGTTCTATGAGCTAAAATAGTCATGACTTTCACTAACCCCTGCCCCTTGCAAAAACTCTTACATAAGCCACACCCTATAATTATAGGCATGGTTTTGGTATATTCTCTGGTATACGCGAGAATACATAGCATCTTGACCCTGCACTCTGCATCAAACCAAGCATCATCTGCATTTCCTGTCTTGAAGTATCGATTGATTGACAGGAATTATTTTGTTCATATTTATCAAAAGCCTTTCAAGACTGCCACTTGTACAAGTTAATATAAACTAAAGTACTAAACTAGCAATTCTCCTTGCCACTGTTGGGCTTATAGGATTTGTCAAAGTTGTGGTGCGGCCAATATGCGACTCAGGATTATATGCGATAATGTATGGTAGAATAAAAGTGGAGGAACTCTATGTAGAAGGTCGGTGAGAGTGACGGGTTTACACGGATGTTGTATGTGGGTGGGCTGAGTTCCTGGTTAACAACTGACTAATCCTTCAAGGACGGCATGTCGCTAAAAAGTGACATTTGTCTTCATGATGCACCATTGCAGCCCTGGCAAGTAACTCACCAGTGCTGCATTGGTGCATCATGCTGACCCTACTTCAGTGTCTGAATCCGTAGGGTCGTCATGATGCTTGAATGCAGCTCTGGCGAGTTACTCGCCAGAGCTGCATTCACGCATCATGACGACCATGGGCATGATGCATGAAGGTATCATGCCGTCCTTACAGGGTTAACGAGGCCAATGGGGGGGGGGTATGGAGAGGGGGAGGAGGATGTGGGGGTGGGAGCTGCACCACCATACATCATACATGCAGCACACACATGTCCATTATTCACTTTATCGATGAAACCTCTCAATACATGCGTGACGCTATCTTAGTTAGCGCCATATGTCACTTGACCGAGAAGCAAATTGAGTGTCTGGAGGTGGGAGGGTAGACATATAAAGGTGTCACACACATCATGCTTTATTTAGGCTGATTGATGGAATTCCAGGAACAGAGAGTTGATATCTCACTTAATGAGAATATCAAACAAAAGAATAAACTCCCCCGGGTTCGCTCTACCATCCAGGGAGTCGGATAAGTGATAAGTTTGACGGCATCAACATCTGTCATATGCAGGATCATATTTAGCTTAATCCTTAAACAATTTAAGGGCAGCATAATGCATTAATGCATCATGCCCTTGGTTGTTATGAAGCATGAATGCAGCTCTGGCGAGTAACTCACTAGAGCTGCATTAAAGCATCATGCCGACCCTATGGGGTTGATACACTCCTGAAGCATCAGCATGATGCACCGATGCAGCCCTGGCGAGTTACTCGCCATGACTGCGTTCATGCACCATGGCAACAAATGGCACTTTATATTACTGTGCGGCCCTTTAAGGCTTGATGGTGACGTTCTAGGAACAGTTGATATGTCCTATTGTGAGAACTCCACACATATCCCCCACTCCCCCACTCCCCTACTCCCCTACTCCCCTACTCCCCCACTCCCCCCACCACTCCCCCACTCCCCCACTCCCCCACTCCCCCCCTCCCCTACTCCCCCACTCCCCCACTCCCCCACTGCCCTACTCCCCTACTCCCCCACTCCCCCCACCACTCCCCCACTCCCCCACTCCCCCACTCCCCCCTCCCCCACTCCCCCACTCCCCCACTCCCCCACTCCCCCACTCCCACACTCCCCTACTCCCCCACTTCCACCACTCCTTCCACCACTCCACCACTCCCCTACTCCCCCACTCCCCCGCTCCCCCACCACTTCCCCACTCCCCTACTCCCCCACTCCCCCGCTCCCCCACCACTTCCCCACTCCACCACTCCCCCACTCCCCCGCTCCCCCACCACTTCCCCACTCCCCCACTCCACCACTCCCCCCACCACTCCCCCACTCCCACACTCCACCACTCCCCCCACCACTCCCCCACTCCCCCACTCCTTCCACCACTCCACCACTCCCCCACTCCCCCGCTCCCCCACCACTTCCCCACTCCCCCCACCGCTCCCTCACCCACCACTCTTTACTCCTGCCTGTCCAATGTCTGCTGTATGGAGAGCTAATTGTGAAAATAGTTGAATGTCATTAACATATTTATTATTTAGATTATTGATCCCATTTTTTATCTAATATGACAATATTCACTATGGGCTAATGTTTATTGTAACAAAATCTTTTTATTGCCCCTCCACGGTTGAGCGGTTCTGTTGCATGCCTTATGGCATTTGGAAGCAAAAACGGTATTGATAATCACGCAGATACACCTGGTCTGTTATGCTTAGGAGAGATCTATTTCTAATGCCATTAATATCAAAATTAAATTTAAACTTTAATTTTAAGTTTAAATTAACAACAGCTTTTTCAATAGTTTTAGCCCCATAACTTGAATTGGACTTTAGTGTATGTCGTCAGGAGTCATGACAACCATAGGTAGCACCTCATAATGCATCATGTGCAATAACAAATAATACCACCCTATAGACCAATTCAGCAAGAAAGGGTGCTCTTTTCATAATCAAATTGTGTTTATGTTGGTTTTAGCAAAAATCCTCATAACATTGATTGTAATGTCTTTGTTTGTAAATATTTCATATCAGAAGATTCACGGGGCAATTATCTTTGAAATAGTGTATGTTATTAGAATGTTGAGTTTTGAGTATATTTTTGTGTTTGTCTGTCACACTTTATCAACAAATTTCCTGAGAAGTCACCTTTTTATGCTGCATTGGTTTATATAGAGGTAAACAGTGAGAGGTATCAACCCTTTAAGGAGGCATGTTGCTAAAAGATGACATTTGTCCTCATGATGCATCACTGCAACCCCAGTGAGTAACTCGCTGGTGCTGCATTGGTACATCATACCAGCCCTTCGCGAGTCTCTCAATGCTTGGATGTGGCGGTGGTGAGTTCCTCGCCATGGCTGCATTCATGTATCATGACGACCAATCGGATGTTGCATTATTACATTATTCTGTCCTTAAAACATTAATAAATGTTCAAACTGACTGAGTTCTAACCATCCCCCTGTTGTGTGTTTGCAGGTTCAGAACGTAACAATGGCGTCATCAGCCACACCCACTTCTCCCACCATGACATGACTAAGCACTTCTCCCCCGCCCCCCACCCGCGCATCCCCAACCCCGTCATCGACAGTCAGAACATGATGGACGACGACGATGACGACCTTGAAGATGACCTTGAGGATGAGGACTGTGCGCCGCCTAGTGACGCAAACCAGAAGAAACCAACGGGACGGACCCGCGGGAGGAAACCTGGCCAGAGTGAGTGTTTGATGTTGTTCTCCAGCTGGTTATTTTACTTTGTTCTCTAGCTAGCTATTCATAATGCAGGGTGAGGCACAGGCCAAAGGGTGCAGTAAATATAACAGGTTTTTAAACATAGAATGAGCGATATTAGAGGTAGTTGTAGACCCCTACAGGCCTATAGATACAATGGGCGATATTAGAGGTAGTTGTAGACCCCTACAGCCTTGTAGATACAATGAGCGATATTAGAGGTAGTTGTAGACCCCTACAGCCTTGTAGATAAGGTATCAGGCTGCATGTTGACAAACCCAAGGTACACAGAGCTTATTGGTGTTTGCTCTGTTCTACAGACCCAGACACTGGGGGAGGGGCTCTCCCCAATACACAGTGTTTGCAACCCTGTAAGGACAGCATAATGCATTAAAGCATCATTCCATGAGTTGTCATGATGCATGAATGCAGCCCTGGTGAGTAACTCCCCAGTGCTCCATTCAAGCGTTGTTCAGACACTACAGGTTAATACACCCCCCGAAGGGTCGGCATGGTGCACCTATACAGCACCGGGGAGTAACTCGCCAGGGCTGCATTGGTGCTTCATGCCCACAAATGTCCTCAAAGGGCTTGGAATATTTACAAGAGTGATTGTGATGGTTATCTGTCTAATCAAGTGCATGCGGTGTCAATAACTTCTGTCAATAACTGGTGTCAATAACGTAAAGTCATTTCCCGATGTCGAATTTTATTGCCGTCTCAATAGGTCATCCTGCCTTACAGCAAACCTCTGTTGGCCAGGGGGGGGGGGGGTAATATATCCCTCCCAAATACCAATAACCTTCCCCCTCAGAATGCCTACAAGTTATTGTTTACCAGCCCTTAATGGAGAGGACCCTCAGTGGTAGGATAGCACCGCACCAACTCATATTAGGCTTATGTTTGTGTCTCAAAGTGCATTCACTTGGGTTGGAATGATATCAAAATATTGTCCTTTGATAAAAATGATATAAAAATACTAAAATAATTTCATCAAATTTGTATTTAGTCAAAATATATAAGAATTCAGGTTAAAAATAATAGGAATCACATCTCTCACATTATGGATATTGCTCTTAAAAGGAATATAACCATACTTATCCCCCTTGTATTCGACTCAAGGAATCAATTAGTCTTATTGGTTTGTTGCTAGGAGCGCTGGTTGCCTAGCAACAGTTATCCTTTTTGTTATTTGTTTAATAACACACATTTCCTGGATCCTCACCAAACTACTTTAAAATGTTCATAGGCCCTAGTTAGGGTAAAATCTGTTAAAAACGTAATAGTCTGGAGCTCTTTTGAGAATATGTGAAAGGTTAAAGCATTTTTCAGTAGAATAGTACACTGAGTTGGAATAGGGTAATTTGGGCATGCCAAATTCAAATCTGCCATATGTCAAGACGTCAGTCCTTGATATATGCCCCAAATCCAAGATGGCCGCCGCCTGGGCATAATTCTTGATTGAAATGCCAGAATTTCATCTGGCAAAATGCCCTTTTAGCGGCCATCTTGAATTAGGGACGTATGGTGAAGACTGACGTCTTGACATATGGCAGATTTGAATTCGGCACGCCCAAATTACCCTATTCCATCTCAGAATGCAATTCTACTACAAAACGCCTACCGTAAATTCTCGCGTATAAGCCTAACTCGCGTATAAGCCGCACCCCTAACTTTGACAAATAATATGAGCCGCAGAGGGGGTCTGAATATTGCGATTTTGATACTGTAGTATACTAATAAAAACTCTCGTATAAGCCGCACCCTTTATAGGCATGTTTGGTATCAAAAGAAAGCTGAATCTCTGAGATTTGGGCCCTGGCTATAACTAACTGTCCACCTTTCTGTACCTTGCAGCGACACGCGGGAACCACCTGTGGGAGTTTGTGCGGGACTTGTTGAAGGACGCGCGGTTCTCACCGACCCTCATTAAGTGGGAAAACCGGGAACTCGGTATCTTCCGGTTCGTGCAGAGCGCGGCCGTCGCCAAGATGTGGGGCCGCCGGAAAAACAACCTCACCATGAACTACGAGAAACTCAGCCGTGCCATGAGGTGAGAACACATGTTTTTTTTTTGATTTTTGATTTAAATTTATTTGAAATTTACTGCCTTTCTAGGCGTTAGGGTGTTGGCCAGTGGTCATTATATATTACCCCAGCCGCGCCATGAGGGGCGTGTTTTTGTTGGAGAATGGTCAGAAGGACAAAAAAGAAAGTTTTTTCAGATAAAAGATACATGTGTTTTATACATGGCTGTTTGCTTTTGTTTGTCGTGCCAAGTGGGGTGATCAGCCTTGACTATGCATAGCTGTGGCCATTGTATAACTACTACATATACATACAGTTATAGAGGACCTGACTGTATACTGTCGTAAATCAAGACGCACTAGGCGGATGTACATGTACCATGTGACAGTATCCGCGCGTTGACACCCGGGGTTGACACACGTCTATTAGGTTAAACGTGTCAACACCAGGATATCTAAACCCTGTAAGGGTAGCGCAGTGATCTATACACCGTGCCCTATGGCAGCAGCAAGTGCTGCATTCATGCATCATGCTGACTCTACACTTCCTTCAGCATGAAACACCAAAGCAGCTTTGGGGAGTAATTTGTTCCCGCTGCATTGCTGCATCATAAAGATAGATGAGCATTAACTGCCATCAGGACGACATGTTGCAAAAAGATGACGTCTGTCGTCATGATGCACCAATGCAGCACCAGCGATTAACTCATCATGGCTGCACTGGTGCATCATGCCGACCCTTTGATGATGCTTAAATACAGCCCTGGCGCGTTACTCACCAGGGCTGGATTCATGCATCATGACAACCAAGCTTATGATGCATTAATGCATCATGCTGTCCTTAGAGGGTTAACAGTAGCAGGATAGGACCCCACTTCCCCAGTGCATACATCCCTCCCTCATCCTATAGTTATACAAGTATATACTTTCTCCCCTAGTTTAATGCATTATGGCCCTAGACTCCTGAATACGACATGGGACATGGGCATTTTTGGAGCTTAGTGACAAATGACAGGAGGAATAAAAAGATAGTGACATGGCACATAGCCTTTTCCTTAAATTGACATGGGACATGGTGATTATTAAGCGACAGAGACATATAATTTCTTTTCTTAAAATCGCTATGTGACATCCCCCCCCTCACTCACCTACCCCGTCTAGGGCCCCTACATCGTGTCAGATGTTATAATATATATCAGTGGACTTTATAGTGGTCTGTTCACGACAGTCTTATACCACCTTTAGCAGCATATATCTCAGATACTATGATATAGGTTTTAGGGGACTGTTCATGATAGGGCCAAAAACAAAAGGTTTGTTTCAGGTCACCCGACCGACCCTATCAAAACAGAGCCGACCCTACGTTTTTTATGCAATTTTGAATTTTTTTCCGTTTTCTTACCCTTCTTTGGTCAAATTTTGGGTCTTCGGAGAGGCCCGCTAGTACTTTCATGTTTAAAAAAAGAAAAATAAAAAAGGATCCGACCTACCGACCCTACATTTTCATTCCATGTTATCTGAAACAAACCTTTTTTTTGGCCTGGTCTTGTACCACCTTTATGATGGTCTTGTCCCACATTAGGCAGCATATACCCTAACCATGCTGCTATTGAGCTGGTCATGAAGGGTATGAACGTCATGTGTATGAAATATGTAACAACGAGTGGACCGTAGCGCCCGCGGAGTTGGCTCCGCGTGTCGTTATGAATTTTACATGGAGTTACAACCTTCAGACCGGTACTGGCAACTTGTCAACACATTTACAATTTCCAATACATGTTAATTAACACAACTCTGAATTACAAAATAATCAATTATTGATATACATTGTGCAGGAAAAGTTTAAACAAATATACTTTATGAATTGTGTTTGGACACCCTACATGTGTATATATTAACCCGTACATACACTAAGAACACTAATTAGTACCACACAATTCGCATTAAATATTCCTTTCTCGACTATATTTAGGACACCCCTCTAATGATAAAGACCACACCAGAAACGGGAAAAATTTATCAGAGCAGAAATTAAGAATGAAAAAAAAAAAGTTGCTCGCTCTAAATTTTCAGGTACAAAATCCGTAGATAACAAAAAAAAAGCTAAAAATAAAAAAATTAAATTTCACTCACTGGCACCATCTTTTCAAACGGATAAACTATCAATTAATGGTTTAAATATGGCCCAAAGTTCTAGTTGTAGTTTGTAGTTTGATTATTCTATTTGACTATAAAAATCCACAGACGTGGCACGCTTTTCATAATGGCCAAAGAGGATACACAAATCGAGCGATTGATGTAATAGAGTCTTATACTAGTTTACTGATTTTACTGGTGATGTGGTCATTGTTCATAAGACATTTAGATATATACGACACCACAAGCTGTTCTAAGACTAAGTTTCCTCAACTTGTACAAACTCCAGTGTAGTTACTGCCGAGTTCTCACAAACTATTCCTTAATCGATACTCAATCCAGGTCTACTGTACGCAGCAGTTCACTGCCCGGTAAATATCTTATAACCCGCACACAAGGCGGACCACGCAGCAGGGCCGCGCGAACTGAAACTAGGACACGGACAGTGTATTTATTTCATGGTGAATACGGCACTCCCGTTGACTTAACCAAGGAAGGCTGTATTTAACACCCCCCCCCCCCCCCGTGAAATAACCCTCGTCCGTATTTCATGGCCTGTCAAATTATCAAAATGGTTGATTTAACCACCATGAATTAGCTTTTTTCAGAGTAATTAAGACGAATTCGACGATATGATTAATAATGACATGAAATAAACATAAGGGACATGAAAAAACAAACTCGTAGAGTTCCTCACTGAGGGTTATTCCACTCGGCGTCGCCTCGTGAAATAACCCTCAGTGAGGAACTCAACTTGTGAACCTTTGTCTATGTATCTCACTTATACCACAGTTAGCCAGGAGAAGAGAGGAAACAGCCTGTGGAAATATTGTGAAAAAGAACAATCACTAGTGCTGTTAGTTTGTACAGCCACAGTCCCTGTGTGGGTTATATTTGTATATGACATAGAGTATTTGTTAAATTCGACATGGGACATGACAGTAGGGATGTCATTGGTATGACAGGTATCGATACATCGCTATTTCTTATGTATTGGATAATTGAATCGACAATCAAGGGGTATCGATACCCCACCATCTTGGATTCTTTTTGTGCTTTATGTCAGTTTTTACAGCATATAAATCGGACCATTTTTAAGGTATTTAGGTAGTAAAAAGTGAAAGACAAAATGTTATTCTAAATATTACAAATTTTAGTGTTATTTTTATGACCAAAAAGAAGAAATTAGAATTTTCTTTCATTTCAGTTTCTGTACTGTAATTTTTTTTCAGTGTCTGTAACCTAAAATTTAGAACATGTGGCTTAATCGACCTCTTCTTTTTATATGATGAATAACTGATATTACCTCAGGGTCATTATCTTTTATTTGACCATCGCCAATGAAGTCTGAGTCAAGCCAATCTGCAGTCAATAACTCATCAGTTTGTATGTAATATCGTAAAACCTTCCCTTTGAGCCTATTGCCCTAACCCGCGTATTAGCCGCACCCCTAACTTTGACAAGGCCTTGCTGATTTAGTGGTCTAGTATATATCTAAAAATATTATTAGCCACACTTTGACATGGTCCTGATCCTATAAGCCGCACTCACGATCTGACTTGCGTGTTAGCCGCCGTCTATAGGGACCTTTAGCAAACCCGACGTAGCTCATTAAACGCAGACGTATCCTATGCCTTCAGCACTGCTACGTCTGCGTTTTATGAGCTTTTATGTGGTTGCTAAAGGTCCCTAGTAACGTGAGGTTTTACGGTAGCACTTGTACTCAGGCAGTGCACCACAATATACCAAACTTAGGATCAGTGACTTTACCGGTTTACATGGGCACCAGACCGTGTAGAGTGAGACGCCTCTTCACGATACAGCATGGCTACTGCGCCGCTTTAAATGGTAAACACATCAACGACATAGACACTGTCCGTTATGGGCGTAGATGGCTAAATTCTACATGGCGACATGACCATTTGTTAAAATCGACATGCGACATGGAGCTTAGTGACATGAGGGAACATTTTAGTGACATGACATAGAATATTCCTTAAAATCGACATGGGACATGTCAGGTACTTAGGGGTGACATGGGACATTGGAATTTTAAGCGACATGACATGGCCATTTCTTAAATCCGACATACGACATGGGGGGCCCCCCATCTAGACCCCCTCCTTTTGTCAACTCTCCAGTGATTCAGGCATCATGAACTCATGGCGACCGTATTGGTTGATACACTCCTGAAGGTCAGGCATGATGCACCAATGCGGCAGTGGTGTATCACCTGCATTGACGATAGAGGGCAGTAACCCTTTTCCCTTTGTTGTCATGATGCTTGAATGCAGCCCTGGCAAGTAACCCGCCAGTGCTGCATTTAATTAAAGCATCATACCGACCCTGCAGGGTTGAGACACTCTCGAAAGGTCGTCATGATACACCAATTTAGCACCAGCGAGTTACTCACCGAGGCTGAATTGGTGCATCCTAATGACAAATGTCATCTTTTAGTGACATGCCGTCCATAAAGGGTTTGATATAGTTGATGATATGGTTTTAAAACCAACACAGCCGAAGGCTGGTCAGCAGGTTCCATACGGACCGAACCTGGAATTAAAGGGTTAAAGCACTATACCGTCTTTAGATGTTAACCCAGTTTAAATAAGTAGGATGCAGTAGACCATGGACAGTCAGGCCTCCAGTGTGAGTGGATCTGGTGCGGAGATACCTCCCCACACTCCACTCACCCACCCCTAGAGGCATCTGGTGGACGAATACTCAACTAACTCTGTAATGGTCAGGCGTGCGCAATAAGAAAGGGTGACTTTTCAGAAAAGTTGTTGATAAGGTTTTTTTACATTTCTGAAGCATGACCGATATTTGCAGTATTATATTCAATTTAAAAGACAATTGTCCAGTGAATCTCCGGATATGAAATGGGCACACACATAGCCATCACAGAAATAAGTGTACATCATAAATTCGACTCCCGTGTTATTTCTCTCATCATGTCACTAAGCCCCATGTCGCATGTTGAATTTAGGGGTTCAATTAAGGCCATCCATTGATACATGATCAAATTGATTTTGATTGTGTGTGATGAGTAGCCTATATATACGATGGATACGCCCTCCAGGCAGCCTGTACTAGCTGTAGCCAATGATGTCATACCGTCCTTCACTCGGCTACATAAGAAAATGGAGCAGAAAATGTCACGGGGGAAATTCTCTTGTCATCACCTCCCCGTTCTAGTTTCTTATCACCCCCTGAGGAATAATTTCAAGGCCTCATCTATTTAACACAGGCGCTTATATCCAACAATATTATACCATCACTTGATAAAGGTTATATGTGAAAAAGTGTCAATGGCAATGGGGAATTCCTGTGTCATCTTCCCCCCTTGGTTTCTTATCACCCCCCCCCCCCACCTATACACACACTCCCACTCCCCCCACCCCCCCCCCCCCCTCAGTGGCTCCCCCTGGAAATTAAAAGGCTAAGGTGGGTTGGTCAGTACTGACCAACCTGACATTAATATCTTACCTGGGTTAGTCGTATAGGGAGCCAAAAATTGACTAACTAAGTTAGGCACTAGTGACTGAGAGATTGGTCGTATAGGGAGCCTAGGAATATCAGTGCACACACACACACACACACACACACACACACACACACACACACACACACACACACACACACACACACACACACACATACATAAGCTTCCCTCCCCCCCCCCCCCCGAAACAGACATACCCCCCCCCCCCCCACCCCACCCCCCCTTGTGATGAGGGGTAAGTAGGTAGGTGTAGGTAGATACCACACCTGTGCCGTGTCACGTCTCCCAGTTTTTACGCAGCACGATTCTCGTCACACAACGGGCTGCTTGTTGTGGGGGAAAATATGTCAGACACCAAATTAACCATTTAGTAACCTCTGTTGTCAGTCTACTGTTATTGTCCTAATGCATCAATGCAGCCTGGCGAGTAACAGGGCCCCAGACGGGGGTAGCTGTGTCACTTGTCGATCCAAAGAAATTGGTCATGTCCCTTGTCGATTTAAAGAAGTAGGTTTGTCCTTTGTCGCCAACCCCCAGAAGACCCTTGTCCCTTGTCCATAAGGGCTAACACAGGGTCTTGTCCCCTTGTCGATTTTACCCGTCTGGGACCCTAGTAACTCCACACGGCTGTATTCATGCTTTATGCCGACCCTACAGGGTTGATACACTCCTGAAGTGTCGGCATGATGCACCAATGCAGCACCGGCGAGTTAAAACTAGCACATTGGTGCATCATGATGGATCCTTGAGACGCCATGCGCACCGTAAAGGGTTAACAGGACCCTCATGAATTAAGTTGCGCATTATGTTGTTTTTTCTCATTGAAATAGTGGTATTTTATTACAATGAGATCATAATGTGTACCATATAGACAGATTTAAATAGGCTTACTTTGGTAACCTAGACCGTACATTTAAGGGATGCAGCTTCAGTATAGAGCTCCTGATGAATGATTAGACACAAATTTCAACCAACTTACCCTTTATCATGTAAATTTCCGTATGACCCACAGCCTCAACATAGGAAATGCATATAAGCCAATCTGGGGCCATCAAAAGAGCATAGCGTATAATGCGACAAAAATGCATAGCATATAACAGTCCTGTGCCTCTACATGGGTACCCGCATAATTGATCGTGTCGCCGTGTCGATTTTTAGCAAAAGGGCCGTGTCGCCAGGGCCTAATAAAAAGGTCTGTGTCCGTCGATTTTTAAAGGGGCCGTGTCGCCCGTGTCGATTTTTAAAGGGGCCGTGTCGCCGTGTCGATTTTTACCCATGTAGAGGCACAGTCCTCAATGTAACGTGCACTGTTATGCATCAGGTGCGGATCCAGGGGGGGGGGGGGGGGGGCTGGCGTACATCCTCGTGTAAATGGGTTCAATGCCCCCAGCCCATTATGGAGCTCGACTCCTGAAATCGACACTGCCGCATGGGCATTCTGAGCCCTAGTGACATGCGACATGAGGAATATGAGAGATAGTGACATGGGACATAGGCATTTCTTAAAATCGACATGACGACTGTCCAGAGTATTTCTTAAAATCTACATGGCGACATGAGGGTATGGGGACTCCCCGCCCCCCTCTAGACCCCCCCCCCCCTCCTTTCCTCAAATTCCTGGATCCGCCCTATATGTACTATATAGCATGCTGAGATTCCTTGACTCCTAACGAGGGACAAAAACGTGTGGGAAGCCCCAGGTAAGGGACTGAGATCGTGACACGGACAGGACTTACATAACAGACCTCAAGCACAATACATGGAGCTCATGTCTTCCTTAAAGTACAGAACTTGTACAAATTCGACATGGCGACATGGCTATTTCTTTAAATCGACAATCGACTTGAGGCCTAGTGACCTGCGACATGACACTTGAAAAACACAATGACAGATGACATGAGAAATTCTTTAAAATAAAATCGACATTGGACATTTTCAAGTAATATCGACATGTGACATGACCATTGTTTAAAATCGACAATCGACATGGGGACCCCCAATCCAGAGCCCCATAAAAGCGACAAAAAGGCATAGCACATACAACTCCTAATGAGGTGTAAAAACGTGTCAGAAGCCCCAGGTATCAGGGTATGACACGTCGTGACACGACGACACACGCCGTGTGTGTCGTGTCTTCCTGACGTGGTGTCGCCTCACGACACCAGGGGGCGGCACCATCCAACATGGCCGCCGGTACAACGCACTCACCTGTTTTGGTTGACGGCCCCTGACACCAATTAACCTTGACCCCCCCCCCCCCCCTTCAGATAAAAAAAGTAGAATTAAAAATTTAAGAAAAAAAAGGTAAATGGTAAGAAAGTGGTGCCAAGACCCTGGACACAGAAATGGTCCGACAGTGAGTAGACCAGAGGTATCAAAGGGCCATCAATCAGGCGTCAGGACCTTAGTCGTCATGATGAGTAACTCGCCAGGACTGCATTCAAGCATCATGCCGACCCTGCAGGGTTGAAACACTCCCGAAGGGTCGGCATGATGCACCAACACAGCAGTGGCGAGTTACTCGCCGAGGCTGCATTGGTGCATCATGCCGACACATGTCAGTTTTCAGCGACATGCCGTCCTTAAAGGGTTAACAGGTTAAAGACCTGATCCAGGTGACCCCCCCCCCTCCCCCCACCCCCGGGGGTGCGTCGTGTCTAGCCGTTACTAGGGCGGTAACCAGGGCACGTCGTCAACACACATACCTGCCGGGCACCGACCCGTGACGTCATGAAAAAAGACCTGCGCCGTCTCAATATAAGGCTGGGTTTTCCCGCCTTGCTGTAGTTTCGGGTCAGAAAGAAGACGTGCACTGGTGCAGCGTGGTTCGTGTTGGCCCGCAGGGGGGGGGGGGGCATCAGGGCACTATTTGCACCAAGGGATAGCTATTTTACAACTCTGTCATATCCCTTCACACTCCCTTATCTTTATCATAGAATAGTAGTTTTGAACCCTTTACGGGCTGCGTAGTGCTTCTAGATGTATATGAATCGTCGTCATGATGCATGAATGCTGCCCGGGCATCATGCCAATCCTACAGGGTTGATGCACTCCTGAAGGTTGGAGTCAGCAGTCAGGGCTGCTGTCATGTACCATCACGACACAGGGCAGAACACTATTAAGACGTACCTTGTATTGTTTGACATGTTAAAATGATCTCATCTATACATCAGAGAAGATTGGTTAAAGCTATTGTTGGTCAATTTCTCACAACGTAGGAAGATGGCCATAGTAAAAGGTATTCTTCTTTCAGGTGTTAAATGGGCCTATGAACCATCATTTTATTTGCTTCTATTATAATCATCATATATCAAACTAACATAGTACTCAGCGATTTGGACATATCATTGGGAGATCACAATATAACGGGCACTCTTTAAAGGGGCATTCTCATCACTCGCACTCCACCACAGAGCAGACTAGAACAGTACTAGAATTGTGAGTGGGAATGCCCCTTTAAAGAGTTAAACACCACAGGTGTGTCGGGCCCCTTCTCCTGGTACACACCGTAGCACTAGGATAGTGAACTGTAGGGTAGCTAGAGCCATCTGGTGTCAACCAGTCCAACTAACCCTCAGCTCCCTGATATACAAATGACTACATTTACACCTCTCCCACCCATTCTATACTCAGGCATTAGTTGTATCATCAAACTAAATACCTATAGAACATGTTTATGATGCATGCGTTGTACAGTCTGCTGTCACCAAGGCTTATCCTAGACTTAGTTGCTGTATCCCAATGCTTATTTGAGATCGGCACTAATTTAAAAGACCTGGCGTTTATATACGAGCCATAATAGTATCTACATTTTACAATTGTAGACTTTCATCTATTACAATCTGTTTATTTGCTAGTTTTCTTTCCAGATGTTTCATGAATGTTAGAATGTGTCTCGAGATACCAGGCTACTGCTTTGGTAATTGTTATTGATCTTAATTCTTAACACCTTAACTTACGGAGTTTTTCACCTTTGTGTTTTCCAGGTTCTGTCGGGACAAGAAGTACTTCGCGGCTCTCCCCGAGAAGGGCAAGTACCCCAAGAAGCTCTGCTTCCGGTTTGGCGAGCGGGCCTTCGGATGGCAGACGGACGATTAAATGTCCGGGATGGCAAACTGATGACTAAACGTCTGGGATGACTAAACATCCAGGTATATCAGTTGTAAAAGGACTTGAATATTGAATATCGTACCGTCGCGTTTAAGTGCCAGGTTTATATAAGCGCCTGTCTTGTATAAGTGCCATGTGTAGAGGGGTCTTGAAATTGTTCTTAAGCTCTAAAATAGTATCTCAAATAAGCACCTCTCTTGTATATAAGCACTGGGGATATACAGTGCTCCAAAGTTGTAAGCGCAGGGCGCTTAAACGCGAGGGTACGGTACGCTACAGGAAACTCCATACAGTGTAGAGGCGGCTATACGGCATACAGTACTTAGTGACGCTACACAGACTATTGGTGTAATGTACACCACAGAGTCACTACTACACCATGCCATACACGGATCTGGTAATTCCAGACGGAATCAGACATGGCGGGGGGGGGGGGGGGGGTGCAAGCTGGCCCCACCTTGACCTCTGTTCCGGGGGGTGGGAGGGTGCAATGAATGATGTGAAAGTAACTATAGAGTAGCCATATCACTCAATGACAGTTTGGGAAATTGTCGGTTCGCGATGGTGCGATTGTTGGAAATACTGCTATTCTTGTAAATGGGTGACAGTTGCGAAAGCGACATTTTACAAAAATGTTGCAATATGAATTTGGCATTTGAATCATGTAGAAGAGGAACACGTTAAGATTTGTTGTCTGTTAAATCTATTAAGCAAGTGAGTGAAAGTTGTTTGGATTATAATCATAACATTATGATAGATTGTATTTTACCGGGGCCCAGATTGTATCAATATGTTGTGATAATCATGTCTGCTGAAAGATTAGGCGCTAGTCCACAAATCCTCTGACACAGTTAATCATCTATACTAAATACTTCCAGAGAATGTATCCATGATACAGGCTTTTAGAGTCTGTTACAGATGCCTGACATAATAACAGTAACAGACATATCACACCATATGGATGTGGTGTGAGAGTTTCACCCCCTGGGTGCACTGACAGGCGCGTTCCTGCCGACATCCGCGGGTTGATCTTTGCCTTTATACAGCCTTACTGCAACCACCTTGGCATTTAATCAAACTTTATATGTCATAAAAGCACACTTTAACTCCTTTAAAGTCCACCAATTTTTATGTCAACCACCTAAACCATATTGACATGGAATTTGTGTGCAGTGTACTTTCATTCCATATAGATTTTTCTGGAGATTATTATTATTGTGTTATTAATAATCCATGCTTAGAAAAATAATTTTGATCTCCAGTCTTTCTGAATCAAATGCCCTGTTGGATGCACCACCAAGTGATACGGTTCTCCAATTGAAGTGAATTAGTACCAGGTATTACCAATTACTGTGAAGATTTGTGTACATTTGTACCCTAGATGAGCTATGCAATTCTTGATGTGGAACACTTTGGGTATTTATGTGAAATATTTACAGCATCAACCCCACGTAAGCTGCTGAGTGAATTGTCACACTTGAAATTTATCTAGGATTAGATTAAAAATGTAAATTGTCTTGGACCATTGAGCAAACTTGAAATGAATGATGTATTTCCACTGCCACAATTGAAGATGTTATAAGTATGAGATGTTTTAACACTGGAGTGCTTTATGATTGTATCTTCAGGGCATTGTGCCCTATGTAGCTGACTAGGAACAATGTATTGAGAAGATTACCACTTTGAGATGCGCACAGTGCTTTAATCCTTTAGGCTACATGCGGCACTTGCGAGTAACTCGCCAATGTTGTTAACCAAGCGGGGTTGATACACTCCCAAAGAATCATGATGCAGCAATGTACCACCAGCGAATTACTGCCTTGTGCTGCATTAGTGCATCATGGTGGCCTGACGGCATGATGCCATCCTTAAGGGGCTCCTTAATTGACACAGTTTGATACGGTTTGACACAGTTTGACACTGTTTGCGTACTTCACCCTTATCAATCCACGAGGCAGCATTTTGCATGTAACCGACCACGTATAATGGGAAAACAGAAAATAATTGTTGTAAAAAAGTAGAATTTATTGCTCACTGCACCATACGGCGGTGAGCCAGCCTTGTACAGGTGTACAGACGCCATCTTTAGTCTGAAATCTCCGGACGCAGGCGTCTGGACTTATATATACATATACACTGAGACAGATCTTGCCACTGGGTGGAGAGTGTAGTGTTGCCATGGTGAGCTGCATGTTGTATGATTGGAGAGTGAGATGTTACCATGGTTACCTGTGTGTTAAGGGTGTACTCATGTCGTTAAGTGTTACCATGCCGATACATATGTTAAGGGTGTACAAATGTTGTTACGTATGTTACCATTGTACAGATGTCGTTACCATGGCGATACAATGTAAAGGCTGTACAGATGTCGTTACCATGGCGACATGCATGTTAAAGTTGTACAAATGTTATATTATCGGCTAAAAGTTGATGTTGATGTAAAACTTACAAAGTCGCCCCTTCCTGCAGCTTCCACTGCTAGCTGCTGTTTTGTTGTTTTATTACTTTGTGTACTTTTGTTTTTTTCATTCTTGTTTTTACTGGTTTTAAACCAGACTAAGTGGCTAACACTAATGGTTAAACCCTTAAGGACTGCATAATGCTGTAATGCATCATGCCCTTTGTCATCATGATGCATGAATGCATGCTGGCGAGTAACTCACCGGGGATGCATTAAAGCATCATGCCGACTCTATGGGGTGGAGACACTCCCAAAGGCTACGCATGATGCGCCTAGATGCAGCACCGGTGAGTTACTCGCCGGGGCTGTATTGGTCATAATGACAACATATGCCATCTTATAGCGACATTCGTCCTTAAAGGGTTAAACGCTGCCATGTGAGGTGTGTGTTACATACATAGGTACATGTAGTTGGAGTTCAGGTAGGGCGAGACAAGATGGCATCGGCTTTAAAGGCCGGTCACATAGTGCTTAAGTGAGAATAATTTGCTGATGTATTTTTCACTTCTGGAAAACTTGCATTTACTAGTTAGCTGAAACAAATGAAGAAGGACCATGGTGTACTTTGCCACTTTGCTTATTTTAGTATGAATAATTGCAGTGTGTTTTCAGGATGTTGTGTGAGAAAAAAATAATTAATTGTCTGAAAGCATCAATAATGGCACTGACTTACTTACCTGACACTAAAGTCCTAGGTTTTACCTTCGGTTGTCTTTCTCAGCCTTTTTCATTTATGTTAGTTTCACTTCTTTTTCATGTTTATATTTTTTGTGAACAAAAGTTTATTTTTGCATCTCATCTCATCTCATTCCATTGTTGTTGTATCCAACCGTTTTAGGGTAGCATGGCACTTTAATGTTATCATGAAGGGTCGGTACGTTGCACCAATACAGAGCCAATGGGTTACTCACCGGCGCTGTATTTGAGGAAACTTGAAAATATGACCAGAATGGTGCAACATATAAACAGTAAATGTTAACATGAGGCATTATACTGCCCTTACAGGGTTAACATGAGGCATCATGCTGTCCTTAAAGGGTTAACATGAGGCATCATGCTGTCCTTAAAGGGTTAACATGAGGCATCATGCTGTCCTTACAGGGTTAACATGAGGCACCATGCTGTCCTTAAATGGTTAACATGAGGCACCATGCTGTCCTTACAGGGTTAACATGAGGCATCATGCTGTCCTTAAATGGTTAACATGAGGCATCATGCTGTCCCTAAAGGGTTAACATGAGGCACCATGCTGTCCTTAAAGGGTTAACATGAGGCATCATGGTGCGCTTACAGGGTTAACATGAGGCATCATGCTGTCCTTAAATGGTTAACATGAGGCATCATGCTGTCCTTAAATGGTTAACATGAGGCATCATGCTGCCCCTAAAGGGTTAACATGAGGCACCATGCTGTCCTTACAGGGTTAACATGAGGCATCATGCTGTCCTTAAAGGGTTAACATGAGGCACCATGCTGTCCTTAAATGGTTAACATGAGGCATCATGCTGCCCTTACAGGGTTAACATGAGAGTGTAAGAGTCTAAAGGTCTGAAGCAGGTTCTTCAGTGAATGTCCCATCACAAATGTACACTAGAGAATATATATATAAGGATATATATATATATATAAAGTACACTATAGTACAGAAAAGGATACAAATGTACATACATTATATATATACTACAACACGAAGTGCATCCTGGCGGCCACCGGTACAACAATTAGTACCCCACAATGGTGGCCCATTGTTAACTATTGCATGTTGAAAAAAAGAAAATGTATTATTCCGGTTTATTCAAGATTATTAAATCGTTGTAGATAAATATAAACCTTTGTGTGTTGTCTTTATTTTATTATTATATTATATTATATCCAATGAAATAATTTCATTGATTATTACATTTTTAATTCATTCACGTCGATCTTGAAAGTAATTTATACATATTTATAGATAGAGACATATTTCTATCGCCCTACGAGACGATGAAATAACACATTCTATTTTTTACTAGAAAGGGGAAATGAAACGTTAGACCAGGCAAATAAAACATAGGTCACATGTAACTTATGTATTATTAGGTAATTAGTTACTCCAGATATGATGATAAGAAATAATAACCCATGATGCATCAGTGTCAATAGCTACATTATGGCCTTTTGAGATCGGAGACAATTGGGAATGATTGATTGGGACAGGAAAAAAAGAATTGACAGTGACATGGGACATTGGCCATTTCTTAAAATCGATATGGCGACATGGGCATTTCTTAAAATTGACATGGGACATGGGGACCACTCTATCAAGCCCCCCTGTACAACCGTGATGTGTATCAAGTAACGTGATGTGTAGTACTACACATCACGGCTGACCATGCAAACGTGATCTGTATCAAATCAACGTGATCTGTATCAAAACAACATAATCTGTATTGAATTAACGTGAACTGTATCAACGTGATCTGTATCAAGGATTTTGAAAAAACAAAAAGACCTTAAGTAGTATAGTATGTATCGGAACGGGACTATAGTTAAGTACTGTTTATTACTCAATCGACATGCAGCCAATCAGAGGCCTCCCTTTTGGCTGGAAATTCAAAAGCAGCCAATGAGAGGCCTCCCTTTTGGCGGGGAATTCAAATAGGTCACGTGACCGGAAGTGACCTACTTCCGGTCACGTGACCTTTGGGCGGGAAATTCAAATAGGTCACGTGACCGGAAGTGACCTACTTAAGAGGGTCACATGACCACCATGTTGGCGGGAAATTCAAATAGGTCATGTGACTGGAAGTGACCTACTTAAGGGGGTCACGTGACTACTAGGTTGGCGCGAATTTCAAAATAAGTCACTTGAGATTTTTATGGATAAATAAATTTAAAAAAAGAAAAAGCAAGCTGAAAGCTTGCTAAAAAATAATTTAAAAATGCGGCTCTTTTTTTTAGGGGGGGGGAGGGGCACTCTGGGGGGCACTCTTTAAGATGCATGGGGGGGGGAGGGGGGGAGGGGGGGGAGGGGGGGAGGGGAGGGGAAGGGATTTTAAGAGTGAGACTCGCTTCTCTGCCCTCTCTTTTAGAGGGCAGAGAGGCGAGTCTACTGGTTCGTCTACTTACAATGAAATGTATCATGATGCGTTTATGATGATGTGCATCATGATGTGACTATCTTACATCCCTATAAGAAATAAGCAAGGTCTCTCTCCTATACATAGGCGTACTTACACTGGCTATTTGTAAACTAATGAATGCGACTTCCTCGTTAAAATTAGTATCTACAACTCTTTCAATCTTAAGGCTTTTGGTTTAGTTTATTCTTTTGTTCAATTTTGGTCCCACCTCAAAAGAGGAATAGGACCTCTGCAACAATTGTCGCTTGCTCATCAGAGCCGGGGTGTAGAAGGCCCCTGCCCTGTCGGGTACGTTCTAATGAGATAGATCTCACTCTGGTACGTTTTGGTTGGTTTGGAGCTCTCAGTCGACTGTCTTATGCACCCGAAAAAAACAGACTTTCGGTGTCTCATGATAAAACTGGCGCGTTATACTAAGTGCTGGATTACTTTCTCATTTTTTTATTGTTCTATCCGATGCTTATTTAATTTTTGCACTGATAAAAACGGTTAGCTTGTACAAACACGTGGTCTATTTAAGCGTTAAGTGTAGAAAATGAACAGAACAGTGCACTAAAAATAGAGCTACCGACTACATTTCGCCCAGTCACTCAGCGGAGAACAAAAGAACTACTGACGTAGTGTACCCGCTATTCCGACAGTTGGCGCCACCGTTCGAATCTTTATACTTTTCCCGCGTGCGACATGAAGCCCTGGGGTGGGTACTGGCTGTTTGGTTGTAGGTACCGAAACATAAAAAACTACAGCCAGTCCATGCTATGGTGAGACGGCTCTCTTATTCCCCCTTGAGTAGCGTCCGTAGGGCCTATGACAAAACTTAGTCCCGTACACTGAGCAGCTTCAGGTCTGAAGGCTCATACAGAAAAATGTGTGGGTGTGTGGGTGTGTGGGTGTGTGGGTTGCTTTACGCCTTAGTTAACAGCTATGGTCATTTCAAGGGCGGTGATGGTGATCGAATCTATGGCCCTTTTACCGAGACAAGGGTTCTTTTACATCCCACACTACATAGGGGTGTGTGGGTGTGTGGGTCTGTGTGTGTCTGTTCGGTCTGTGTGTGCACGCGTCTTGCACTCCGGAACATGTTCAGACACGTTCGAACCTGCTCGGACGTGCCTGGACAGGTCTCACACGCCGACCGTGTCTGAACATGTTTTCACCTTATAGCTGCTGCCGATGCTGCTACCGCTGCTGCCGATGCTGCTGATGTTAGTAGTCGCGTCGACAAAGAATCGTCATTTGTCACACATAAGCCTCCAGTTAAATGCGCGATGGGTAGTAAGGCTACCAACGCGACGGCCGGATCGCGCTCTTGCTTAAAGGTGCACCTCAACTCAGTGCGCCTTTAACACCCGTCCCAAATAGGTAAAGTTCCTGACGCAGCACAGCACCTCCCACCAGTAGCCAATCAGCGCGCCGAACGCCGGACACACCCCCACCGTGTGAGCCTCTAAGTAGGTCACACGAACCATACTAAGATGCCGACAGGACCAATTGGTCCGTCCGCGGTGGCTGCGAGTGATTGCGCGCCGTCTAAATTCACTGCCATGATTGGCAGAGGGGGGGGCTGATTACCCCTCGTCGGATGAATTGCGGCGGAACCACAATCAATTTTTTGCTGTTTTAGATAAAAAGAGATCCAGAGCTATCCGCTCGTCCAAGAATTATTTTTCTATCAGCCCGGGATCACCCCCAAATTCAGGCCTAAAGTCCAAAAACCCAAAAAATTTTCCTATGGGATTTCAAGGTTGGAGCGTTTTTTGTGACCCCAAGGAGCAGCTCACGGGTTCGAACCCTGTAAACGCCTTGACGCGCTTTCGTCGCCTTAGGCGACGTGGCTAGACGTCTTGACTAAAACTTAGTGAGGGTTCGAACCCGGAACGTCCATATTAGCCGCCTAATTTCTACTAGCCCCGAAAACGAGAGTATCACATCTATATAGGTCACCCATGTTAGCCTTGGTTTAAGTGCGTGCAGAACCGTGTATTGTGCATTTATGCAGCATACAGATATGGAGACATGCTGCTACAGTGTCAAATTGATCGACATTGTATGTAACTGGACATGAAGAAGGATATTTTTACTTAGTTTTCTAAAAAGAGGGTAGTTCTCGGTACTCCTCCAGCAGCAGTGGTAGGGGAGTCGGACAGGTACTTAACCCTATTTATAGGGGCGCTAAGGTAGGGAGTTTGATAAATTTTTGAAAAATGAGTTAAAAAATACATATTGGTTCCATTAGTATAGATCCCTATGAGAGCTTTTCAGATCTGCCTAGATCCAGAAATATCATGGTGAATGCATCTGAACATATTTCCCATTTCTGTGATCTAGGCAGGAGAGGGGCACCTTCACAGCAGTTAGGGGTTCTGTAGCTCTGGCCCTAGGCACCCTTCTAACTCAGACAGAACAGGTTTACTTAAAATGGCTAGGGTCATTGTTGGGCAGAGGCACATACATCTGGATTTCACATACGTCTTCAAGAACACAATTACCAACATCCCCATGGTAACAAGTTTTAACAACTCATATTTATTTATTACATTTTGACATGAAGAATGTCACCATAATATTGTAGGCTACAGAAAACAGAGACTCTTATCTTTCTCCACTAATGACTCCATTCATGTTGACTGCCATGATATTGTGATTAAAATGAGGGGTTTGTGTTTTTTTATAGCTCAAGAAATGAGGTCAGGAGGGCTATTTTTATGCAATGCACCAGTGGGGGTGCTATTAGGAAGGGTGCATATTGGATCACAGAAACGGGCAGACTACAGCGGCAGCGCTATTTTGAACTCTCTAGAGGCTAAGGGTTTGAGATGAACGTGTCCCATGTCGCATGTCGATTTTTAAGAAATGACCATGTCACATGACACTAAGTGAAAAAGGCGTTGTCACTAGTGTCACTAAGGGGGAAAATGTAGGGGCACCGTAATTGATACAATCGGACTCTTGGGACCATAGACTACTAGGATTTTTTTTTTAAATTTGACCACCCGCAAGGCCGGAATTTGAAGGAAGAGTTGAGGCGCCTACTTATACAGTAATTGAGAATTTTTTATTCATGTCACATGTCGATTTTTAAGAATGGTCTAATGACACAGATAGCGCTAAACCTAAAGACCTACTCCCCGCCCCCTTAGTCTTTCTATACTGAATCCGGGACTTGCCGGCGAGGCCGACAAAGGGCTGACCTAATGAGCTCACAGCTGGACTAGATACCCAATGTTTTGGATTGGAGAAATCAGCAGAGCAATAAAAGCGTGGTGAGGCTGGTGTTATTTTCAAGGGTGGCCCCTGTGAGTTGTAAAATTGGTGCTAAATGTGGTAACCAGGAGGATGCTAAGTTTATTGATATTGTCCGTTAATGATACTTAAGGTGGGTGTTGTCTAAAGTTTTAATTGATATTACCAATGTGGCCAATAATGACTTCACAGTTGGGGCCCTCGCTCGCAGGTCCCAGATTCAGGGTATTCTTTGTTTATTAGAGTTAGTTAGATGCTGCCGCTGTGCTATGCAACATCAGCGTAATTAATTACGCCTCATGTTGGGCAGCATGGATCACTTGATGGGTGATACCTCAAAGCACAAACACGGCAGAGCCGTGTGTGGCATGCGAGGACCAGTGGGTCAGGGGTGATCCGTTGCAGACAGAATACCGATCCGTGTGAGGTTCTGACTTTCTATAGCTTTTTATAAAGCTTTAGATATGGTGTGGTATTTTTCATCTCGCTATAGTTTAGTTGGTATTTAAGGAAACCGCCTCATTTCTATCAGAAATACACAATATTGAATTGTTTTTATATTTTAATATATTAGAAGCGCGCTTTGTTGCCTATATAGCTCATTATGCGTTGAAATGCTCGCGAGCATCGTAGGAATGTACAAAACCCCTATTGTGGCGCCATCTGACGAAAGAGCGGGGAACTATACTAGCGCGTTCGTTATTCACATCTTTGACAGGGACTTGGTTGGTTGTTGGGCTGCTTTACGCCCTAATTAACAGCTGAGGTCATTTCAAGGGGGGTGATGGTGATCGAATCTATGGATGACTGAAGGTGGAAAGCACACCCCTACACTTTTTACCGAGGCAATGGAGCTGCTCAAAGGGTGTGGCGAGCTAGACTGGAGGATGTAATAACTAGGCGGCAGAGGGGACAAAAAGACAATCTCGTAGTAGTAGGTCTACTTGGATCTTGAGTAGCCGCCCTTGTGGTTATAATTACCTAGACTAGTTGGCTCTGCCAGCCTGGTCAAGTGAAAATTGGTAAGGAGACTATGAACTAAGCTAAGCTCGGATTTTAAAATGGTCTATAAAAGTATAATAAAACTATAGCGCACCCTCTTAGATTTGATGATAAGACACAGCCTACTAGGTATACGCATTTGTACAAGGGTATCATTGTGTATAAAATGCTCTTTTGGTACATCATCCCGACTCTACACGAGCACCATTTTCAACGACAGATAGTGCTGTAGTGAATTTCCCATCTCAAGGCGAGCCCCGCTAATTATGGAGACCCTGGAGTAGGATTAACATTATATCCCAATGTCTGTGGTGGTCATTTATGACATGCAGACTGCACCCTGGAGGTGATAGATCTGACCACAGGCCCGCAATATGGGGCTCCCCTCTGAGAGTATCAAGGTTTGCGTATAGTCTCCTGCAGTTTAAATCTGTTATCTCCCCCTTTGTCGGCCTCGCCAAAATCCTGGGAGATTCACTTTAAACCTAAGGCTTACCCTTTTTTATTCTTTGTTTATTGTGTGGCCCCTAAAGAGGGGCCGCGGTGTTGATTAATTACACCACATGTTAAGCAACATAAGATCAAACCTCCCTCAAAAGCGTCAAGGCTCAAAGTCCTGATGGACAGGAGCCCTGTGTGGCATTCGAGGACGAATGGTTGAGTGATCCGTTGCAGAATACCGTTCCGTGAGAAGTTCTGACTTTATATAGCTTTTATATCGCTTTAGATATGGTGTAGTATTTTCAATCTCGCTATAGTTTAGTTGATATTTCAAAGAATGTGCCTCATTCTATCAGAAATACACAACGTTGACATGTTTCTTATATTCAATATATTAGAAGTGTGCTTTGTTGCTTATTATAGGTCATTATGCGTTTTAAATGTTCGCGAGTATCGTGGAAATGTACAAAAACCCTATTGTGGCGCCATCTGACGAAAAGAGCGGAGAACTATACTAGAGTATGTAATCGCCAGACCAGCAGGCGGCAGCAGAGTGGTCAAAAGACAATCTCGTAGTAGTAGGTCCACTTGGATGTTGAGTAGCCGCCCTTGTGGTTGTAATTACCTAGACTAGTTGACCCTGCCGGCCTGGTCAAGTGAAATTAGTAAGGAGACCGCCCATTAACGTGCTCCACAGTCTTTAGACAGTTAAGCCTATAGTCAAGACCGGAGAATTTGGCGAGACGCCCCTCTGGGAGGTCATAATCCTCAATGTTAGGTGTTAGCTCATTAACATCAGATACCATATTAACAACCCATTTAAAATGGTCATTTTAAGAGCAACTCACCCTATTCTGACAAAATCCTATTAGCAGGTAACCTCTGTATAATCCATACTGCAAACATCTGCTACTTCGAGCGTCTGCCTCGTGACTGATAGTGTACAACAAGACGAAGTGGGCAGAGATAAAAAAAAATTGAGGCTCTTTATATAGCCGAGAGAGCGGCTAATCTGGATGGTCTAAGCTTGTTTTCACCTAGAGCCCCACCCTCTTCCAGAGAGGAATCAAATCGCTTTTCACCTGAACCCTTCCACCCCTAATCCCTCAGCATGAAAAGAGAGATAACGAGTGTAACGTGCGCTACATGTATATGGGATTATAGCTGGTGAAGAGATAAAGCCGGGTCACCTGCGTATACAAAGACTACAGGGGGTGATTAACGACAGGTGTGACGCGCCAGCCCGTGGACGGATTATCTTTTAAGCTGACGCTTATTCAACTAGCCAGCCGACGTCCGCGCCACTCACTGCGGCAAGAGGAGGTGCTTTTGTTTTACACTTGAGCCGCTTACCACATGGTCTCTACCTCACAGACAGACACGCGCCCCCTGTAGCTTTTTTTTTTTTTTGGTTTGTATACACACGCTAATCTCATAACCCCCTTATCCGTTATACAGGTAACGGGTATTCTCTTTTAAAATAGCTGCCAGTCAGCTTAGCTCTAGAAGTAAGAAGGCGTATATAAGGAGGCTCACACGTGTATAGGCGCCTTATAAGTCGGCATGGGGTAAATACTAGTGAAAAAGGAAGGCAGGTGTGCAAGTAGCTTTTCTAAAAGACACGTGTGTGCACTAAGCTGCTTAAGTCTAAACCCTCCCGCAGTAGTCAGGTGGCATGTGAAAACTTACTTAACAGATCTCTTACATTGAGTAGAGACTCTGTGCTGAGAGAGTCTTTTCAGCCGTTTAAGAGGATTATCTAGGACAGGGTACATAAGGAGTGAAACGCCGAATAGCGGCTACTCGGTCTCGTGCAGCACAAGCAGCAGCATCTGGCAGAGGCTTCAGCAGCATCTGTCAACAGCATCTGTGACATTGTCAGCAGCTGCAGCAGCTGCACGAGCAGCACAAGCAGCCAGCAGCTGCTGCAGCAGCTGCACGAGCAGCACAAGCAGTAGCATCTGTCAGCAGCATCCGTGACATCGTCAGCAGCAGCAGCAGCAGCAGCAGCAGCATCCATGACATCGTCAGCAGCACAAGCAGCCAGCAGCTGCACGAGCAGCACAAGCAGTAGCATCTGTCAGCAGCATCCGTGACATCGTCAGCAGCAGCAGCAGCAGAATCTGTCAACAGCATCCGTGACATCGTCAGCAACTGCAGCAGCTGCTGCTGCTGCAGCTGCAGCAGCTGCACGAGCAGCGCAAGCAGCAGCACCGACAGCAGCAGCAGCACCGACAGCAGCAGCAGCGGCGGTGTGGACCACTAAATTCGAGATGAGGCCTAGTGACATTTGACATGAAGCTTGAAAAACATAGTGACAGGTGACATGAGCAATTCTTAAAATCGACATGAGATATGAGCATAATTAAGCGACATCGACATGCGCCATGGCTATTTTTTAAGACAAACGTCATATGCCATAGCCTCCTCATCCAGACCTCCACTAGTAGTGCTCTATAAGCGCAGGCTTTGCCTTAAGAGAGCTGTAGCTGTGAACCCTCTCCTCCCCCCGTGCACACAGGCGAATATCAGAGTCAGCTAATGGCGCCAATACCACTCTCATACAAGGGTCAGGCGCTGCTGGACTATAATAGATGGGTCAAGGACCGTTCTACTGAGGGTCAGGCAGGCTAAGTCGGACATTCAATGACAGGCTGGTCTTTGGCAAACTTGCTTGAAAGTCTGGCCAGCATTGACAGACTGGGGCATAAGGATCCCGCATGGTCAGACTTTCAAGCAAGTTTGCCAAAGTCCGGCCTGTTATTGAATGTCCGGCCTAGCCTGACCCTCAGTAGAACGGTCCTTGACCCGTCTATTATAGTCCAGCAGTGCCCGACCCTTGTCTGAGAGCGGTTTAGGCGTCATTGGGTGCCTCTGATATTTGCCTCTGTGTAAGATGAGAAAAGGGGGCTGTCGCTGTTGAAAGACTATATTTCAAGCCCAGAAAACTGTAATTAGCTTTCCAAGTTGTTTATTTAACAATATCTTAGCCTAGCAAGAAGCTGTCAGATGACATCTAAGAAAAAATGTAAGCTGTTAATTGATTCAAGAGAAATTAGTTTACAAATAGCCAGTGTAAGTACGCCTATGTATAGGAGAGAGACCTTGCTTATTTCTTATAGGGATGTAAGATAGTCACATCATGATGCACATCATCATAAACGCATCATGATACATTTCATTGTAAGTAGACGAACCAGTAGACTCGCCTCTCTGCCCTCTAAAAGAGAGGGCAGAGAAGCGAGTCTCACTCTTAAAATCCCTTCCCCTCCCCTCCCCCCCTCCCCCCCCTCCCCCCATCCCCCCCCCATGCATCTTAAAGAGTGCCCCCCAAAGCGCCCCTCCCCCCCCCCCTAAAAAAAAGAGCCGCATTTTTAAATTATTTTTTAGCAAGCTTTCAGCTTGCTTTTTCTTTTTTAAAATTTATTTATCCATAAAAATCTCAAGTGACTTATTTTGAAATTCGCGCCAACCTAGTAGTCACGTGACCCCCTTAAGTAGGTCACTTCCAGTCACGTGACCTATTTGAATTTCCCGCCAACATGGTGGTCACGTGACCCTCTTAAGTAGGTCACTTCCGGTCACGTGACCTATTTGAATTTCCCGCCCAAAGGTCACGTGACCGGAAGTAGGTCACTTCCGGTCACGTGACCTATTTGAATTTCCCGCCAAAAGGGAGGCCTCTCATTGGCTGCTTTTGAATTTCCCGCCAAAAGGGAGGCCTCTGATTGGCTGCATGTCGATTGAGTAATAAACAGTACTTAACTATAGTCCCGTTCCGATACTTACAATACTACTACCTTATCTATATCAAAACGTATTCTCTTTGTGGAGTTAGTGAATATATATTTTTAGAAAAGGTGCGACATCTGTGGGAATATCTTATTCACAGATCTAGGTAAAAATCTAAAATGTATTTTGATATATTCCGTAAGTTTCTAGAATTCAGTTTATTATTTTTCTCTTCTCCAAAATTTGAAAAGAAGGGGTCCATCCCCCTGGTTGTTCCCCTGGTCCTCCCCTCCCTAGCCTGCCCTGCTTCTCTCCCATGGGGACACAGAACATTGAATCAACATTGACGACTGGTTTTCACTGCTGATTCAATGTTGTTTCAACATTGACTTAATGTTGAACTGAACTTTGTGGCCACTGGGCTGCCGATCCCTACTATTTAGAGGAGGGAGTTGATACACATCACGTTTATTGATACAGATCACGTTTGGCCTAAATTCCAGTTGCTCTTGGTTACTACACATCATGTTAGTTATTACACATCACGGTTGGATTGTTACTACACATCACGTCTTTTTGATACACATCACGTTTGCATGGTCAGCCGTGATGTGTAGCACTACACATCACACATCACGTTACTTGATACACATCACGGTTGTACAACCCCCCCCCCCAAGTGAGTAATTCGGGAGTGTCTCAATCCCGTGAGGTCGTCATGATGCATGATGCCGACCAAGGGCATGATGCATTAAGGCATGATGCCGTCCTTAACGGCTTAAAGCACTCCTCTCGGTGTGTCTGACATGTGTGTATAGTGTCCTGTGGGCTGGTATCAAACACACTCCTGTGTTAACAACTATTACTCACACATATAGTCGTCAAACCCGAGCTAATGACGTCAGGCAAGTACTTAGGGTAAGCTGACAAATAAAAGATAAAGGTGTATTTCTGCGTGTTTATCTTAAAGGACAGCGTGGTACTTTAATGCACTGCACATATATATATATATATATATATATATATGGGTCAGAATTTTGAAAAATGCCACTTTTGGGTGTTTCCTAGTGTTTTTTACCTTCCATCGGCTATAGAATAAAAATTCCTGCACCATACTGGTTCTTCTTGATTTCATGCTAGAGGGGACACTCTAGGCTTTCAGAAAAATGTAAAATTTCAAGTGTCGAGTGAAATTCTTTTGAATTATGGCCCCTCAAAGTTGAGAAATAGCCCAAAAACGGGTTTCCAGGCCATTTTTACCTTTTTCATAAGTCCCCCATCTCAACTGAAGCAATTGCAACCCTTCCTATTTAACATATTTTATTAGGTATATGTGTTACCTCACAGAATCAGGAAGTTTTATCGAGATATTTCTTCCAAATTTTCCTCCACAGCCCTTCTATCACAAAATGGCACTTGTGTAAGGCCCGACACTTTTATTTTTAGAGCTTCAAATGACACACTAAGATAGTTCACTAAATATCCTTTTTACATTCTTTCTTGAGGGGCCTATGGGTAGTAAAGCTGGGGGAAAAATTGTGAGAATGCGCTCATTTGTCATGAGCCCAGGCCCAAAAGAGTGATTTTGGAACAAAATACAAGTGTCGGACCTTACGTCTTAAATCCTCTATTAATTAAAGAAATACCACAAATATATCAATTCTAAGCAATGTATATCAATAGTGTGTACATGTTTGTTCAATCTAGACCGTAATAGCAGACTAACTTTGCTTCTATATATTGGGTAGGGCTGTTTTCAAGGATTAATGTAAGGTCCGACACTTTATGTAAGGTCCGACACTTTTATACTATTTTCCCTTTAATCAGCCACAGTATAAACATACCTGCACCAATGTTGTTCATTATGATTTAATGTAATAGGGAACACTATAGGCTATCAGAAAAATGTAAATGTTCACACCTCTAAAGGAGATCATTTGATTTCTGACCTCCTAAAGTAAAGAAAACGCTCCCAAAATGTTATTTCCACCTAATTAGACATGGATTATATATCCTCCATGTCAATGGAGATGACCACATCCCTTTCCAAACAGCATATTCTATCAGATATATATGTTACTTCCCAGATTTAAGAGTTTTAACTAAAGTAATCCTTACAAACTTTTCACCATAGCCCTTCATATATGTAAAATGGTACTCGTGTAAGGTCCGACACTTTTATATTTAGAGCCTCAAATGACCTTCATATAAAAGCCACCAAATACCAATTGTACTTTGAATCTTGTGGGGCCTAAGGGTACTAAAACTGGAAAACAAAGTTATGAGGATAGGCATATCATTCACTAGCCCACAACCAAAAGAGTGATTTTGGATGGCGATAAAAGTGTCGGACCTTACGTCTTTAATCCTCTATAAATCAAAGAATACCAAACACCTATTGATTCTAAGAATGCATGTCTATAGTGGGGGTCTGGATGGGGGGTCCCAATTTTCCCTGTCGATTTTAAGAAATGACCATGTCACCCTGTCGATTTTAAGAAATGACCATGTCACCATGTTGATTTTAAGAAAAGGCTATGTCCCATGTCACTATCTCTTATATTCTCCATGTCGCATGTCACTAAGCCAAAAAAGGCCCATGTCGCAATGTCGAATTTAGTGGTCCACACCCATTATAGTAACTACATGTTTGTTCAATCTGGACAGTAATAGCAGCATAACTAAGCTTCTGGATATTGGGTAGGGCTGTTTTAATGTATTAATGTAAGGTCCGACACTTTAATGTAAGGTCCGACACTTTTATATTTTTCACCTTAAAGCAGCTACAGAATAAAAGTGCCTGCACCAGTAGTGCTCTTTGTTATTTCATATAAAAGGTAATACTGTATGCCTTCAAGAAAATGTAAATTATCACAAGTCCAATCAAAATTCTTTGATTTCTGGCTTTCCAAAGTGTAAAAATTCCCCTCAAAACATGATTCCCACCCATTAGACATATTTCATTATTCCCCCCTGTCCACTGGGACAACAACAAACTTCATGTCTTCTTAGATATAGGTGTTCCTTCACAGATACAAGAGTTTTCACCAGGGTATTGATGACGAAATTTTCACCATAGTCCTTCTCATGAAAAATGGTACTTGTGTAAGGTCCGACACTTTTATCATTTGAACCTCAATTACATGATTAATATATGAAGAATAATCTCTATATATGTAAAATGATACATGAAATTAAAAGTATGCATAGTGAAGATAACACACAGTGAGCTAGATGATAAGCAAGGCACTTTTGAGCTATGTAGAGTAAAGTTGGTGATGTTTGGTAAAGGTTTCAGCATTTTCAAGGGTTTTACAAAGTATGCTGATCCACAAAATGAAAAGTTTTTGAACGGTGATTATCAAACCTGGTATGCATGATTATATATACTGTGGCTACTTGAAAACACAATAAGGAGTTACTGTGGTGTTTTCCAGACATTTTTACACTGCTTTGTGATTTTTGTTGTAAGGTCCGACACTTTTATTCTAGATTGTGTTTGCTGGTCAAAAACTGCAATCCTAGGAATTGATTGTGCCAATCAGGGTTTTCAGACACCCAAGATATATGTCTTTCAATATAACAAACTTGAATTAAGATGAATTGAGTTTTTTTTATTTTCATTTTTATTCCCTTTTGGCCCCAGAAAGTGACATTTTTCAAAATTCTGACTCATATATATGTATATATATATATATATATATATATATATATATATATATATATATATATATATATATATATATATGCCTTGTAGTCGGCATGGATGCAGCTCGACCTGGTTGTTCTCTGGGCGCTGTAGGCTGTCTCTCATGAAATTGATACAATTGGATCGTCTTTGACAGGGTGACGTCTTTGACCAGGTGACGTCTTTGACCAGGTGACGTCTTTGACCAGGTGATGTCTTTGATCATATCAGTGCTTATTTTGACAAATGAACAAGAACCGTTAAGGATGCATGCCCTCTTTATTTTGGGGCCATGATGGATGAATGCAGCCCTGGCTGGGATACTCACCAGGGCTGCATTAATGCATCATGATGACCAAAGGCACACATGCCTTAAAGCAATATGCAACCCTTAAAGGGTCACCCAGTGAACAAAGAATACGTCATTTTACTTCAAAATAACGCTCTTAACGATATTCATCGTTTGGCCAAATAGATTCATTTGTATTCGATTAAAATCGACACCGCAAAATGTCACTTTTGCTAGAAATCGACACAGCGACAGGGTACAAAATTGGGTACCCATATATAGTCACATAGGGAAATGTTCTGAAATGTTGTATAATTTGTTTTTGTTTTGTTTTACTGGGCAATAAGCATGGTACACAGATTGTGGCCCCACTAAGAGCCTTGCGCGTCAATGCTAAACCGAAACTGAAAGTGTCAAGACATCACAAGGACGTGTACCTGAAAAGCCCTCTACATCGAGGCACAAACCATTGGGATAAGCTGAACCCTGACCAACAGCAAAAAGTCAGTAAACAGGCTTTCCTGACCTCGTTAACTGACAGAGACCTGGTACCACTAGACCCTATCATGGTCTAATGACAATCACAGTAAACCGACAAACACTTATATTGACAATTAAACATGTACAATACTGAATTCTTCATTTTCCTTCCTTTGGCATTTGATAGAAAAACACCCTGTGTAATTGTGATAAATCTCTGCCAAATAAAAAATGTTTAAACTCAAAACTCAAACTCAATGGTCTACGACCCTTGAATCCCCCGTCTCACAGGCCCATATGCTGAGCTGACAAATTATTGAAACATGACGTCAGTAAAAGTGTTCCAGGCTACAGATTCTTCACAGAACGATCAATTTTAAAACTTCCTGTCAAGAATTTAATCATGCAGCACGGCCTGAATAGTTTATTGTTGTGCACGGTGTGGTGGAGCTTATAATTGTACTCTCCACATGTCTTACATATACTACTAAAGATACTGTTATTCCCTATTGAGTTCTAACTTGCACCTATCGGGATATAAAGGTACACTGAAAATCCATAAGTTGAAAGGGTTAGTCAGTTCAGACTATCCTAGGTTCGTCATATGTGTGTTAGTCACAATGGCAAAGTTGTATTCAAAAATGACTGAGGGGTCAGTCAGTAGTGGCTAGCCTAGGTTCATCATTGGTGTGTTGTATTTGTATACCACTAGTTGGTGCCACCTGTAAGATACTATCATGACTACTCAGTGGCTCCCCCTGGAAATTAAAAGACTAAGGTGGGTTGGTCAGTACTGACCAACCTGACAATGATAACTTACCTAGGCTGGTCATATAGGGAGCCAAAAAAAGACTAGCTAGGTTAGGTACTAGTGACTGAGAGATTGGGCGTATAGGGAGCCTAGGAATATCAGTGTATTAGTGTAATAATTTTGCTAACGTTGAAGTTATCGGTATCATTGTTAGCTTTATATGAACACTTGTAATTGAAGTTAAAATTGTGTTTATTTCTCCAAGATTTTACAGTATAATAAGCCCAGGGCACTAACATCCAGGTGTTAGCAAAAACGGTGTATGTTGTATGGCCAAAACTAAAATGTATCCCCAAATAGTGTAAAAATATATATATTTCTTCGAAATTGCATAAAAAAGTAGGATCGGCCCTGTTTTGATAGGGTCGGTTGGGTGACCTGAAACAAAACTTCCTTTTTTGGCCTATAGCCCAAAATCCACGGCGGCAGGAAGCTGCATTAAAACGGTATCGCCACTCTGTCGCCACTATTTCGCCGCCATTTCGCCCTGCCGCGGCTTTTTTGCTCCTGTCACGCCGTGGACTTTGGCGGCACAGGCGCGAAAAAGCCGCGGCAGGGCGAAATGGCAGCGAAATAGTGGCGACAGAGTGGCGATACCGTTTTAACGCAGCTTCCTGCCGCCGTGGATTTTGGGCTTATAGCCCAAAATCCACGGCGACAAGAACCCATGTTAAACGGTATCGCCCCTCGGCCGCCGCTATTTCGCCACTATATCGCCCTGCCGCGCCCTTTTCGCGTCTGTGCCGCCAAAGTCCACGGCGTTATGGGGGCGAAATAGGCCTGGCAAAGGGGCGATACCGTTTTAATTTTATTTGTGGACAAATCATGTTACATTTACGTGAAGGTTCTATAGCTTGGAGTGTTTGGTGTTACGGCAGAGGACTGACGGCATGTTGTATTCCGAGAGAGAATCAATTTTGAATAAAAAGCTGGTTGCCATTTGGCCATACAAAAGGCGGTGATCCACTGCCGCGAATTTGCTGCGAATTTGCTACGAATTGCACTCGTGCGAGTGAATACGCAGAAAACCTTCCAGCAGTGGATCTGCTGCTGCGAGTCTCTGCGACAACGTCGTAGTGCGCGGCGTGTGGCTGCGGGTAAATTCGCAGAAATCTAAAAGTTTTGATTTTTGCGAGTGTACTCGCAAGTGCCTCTCGTACAACTAAATTCGCAGCAGACTCGCGGCAGTGGATCACCGGCTAAATTGCCAATAGACCATCTATGCATGATATATTATAATAATTGATATCCATAAAGAAGTGTGTAAATATACACACGCGCACACACATTTCTTTTTGGTTTTAAATAGGTGTATTCCTTTAATCACAATAAGATAGAGAAATGATGACATGTAAATCCATTACATATATCTAGTAGTTATTCTTTGCCAACCGTAGAGCAATGTCTATACATAATAGATCAGTCAAGCACATGGAAAAGGAGAAAAGGGAGTGAATGCGACCCTGGGGATTTATGATATCTTATTTGAGCTGTGCCAATATATTAAAAGGCGGGTGAACCAGCAGAGCTGATATCCAACGCATTTTATTACATTGATATTAACCATATAGGGCAATATCAAGATAAAAGTTAGGTCAAACACATAAAAAAGGAGAAAGGGAGTGTATATGCGACCCTGGTTATTTATAATATCTGCTTGTGGTGAAAATGAAAGTTGGTGCTTGGTAAATACTGGCCGCTATTGACCATGTACGGCGGCCAACTGCTCCAGGACACAGGATGCATAGATTTTATGCAGCTTTAACAGTAACTCGCTGGTGCTGCATTTAAGGTAGGTCGATAGCATTGACTCAAAGAGTTTAGAATACCTTAGATCATTTAGAACAAATATCTGAAAAAAAATCAGGGGGTCCCACGCTACTTTTTTAACTACAGAATCTTGAAAAATTAAAATATTTAGATTTTTCTCTAAAAAATAGAAAAAAATATCATAAGTTCCGTAATTTTATTTTGTCATAACCTGCAATGACAAAAATATGAAACATCACACAATGAGCGCCCAGATATTTCTCTTCGTTCCGAAAATACTTTTATGAAACTTTATGAAATGAATTTTAAGATCATTTGCAAATTAGTAAGACAAAATTTAACATAGGGTCCCGAGCATTATTTTGGTGTTTTGGGCCTTTGAAGTAAAAAAGTGGGTGTGTTTACTAAAGGCCATGTTGCCGCGCTAGGCTCAGTAAAGGTCTAGCACCCCGATAAGGTGCAGTACACGGTAAGTACTAGTAACACCCAGGGGTACTAACCATGTATGGGCTGCATTGTGTCTCTCATGAAATTGATACAATTGGATCGTGTTTGACCGGGTGACGTGTTTGACCAGGTGACGTGTTTGACCGGGTGACGTCTTTGACCGGGTGACGTCTTTGACCGGGTGACGTCTTTGACCGGGTGACGTCTTTGACCGGGTGACGTCTTTGACCGGGTGACAATTGTACCATCTGGAAACCTTTATTGACCATATGACTACGGTTAAATGACTGACCATCATTTAACATGGACTATTCCATCTGTCCAACCCAATGGAAATAACATCCTCCATGTGGTATTAACATCACCACTTACACAATATTGAAATAAACTAATATCTTTTCCTACTATACTAAGTCATGGCTCTAAGCCTATGCCTACCTATTTTATATTATCTATCATGTTTACCTTTGTATGTTATTGTACAGTCAGACATTGTTCATTTGACTGGATCTAGGAGAATACAGGTCTCTGACCTATCTTTTTTCATTTTAAATAAAAGAAATTTCAATTCAATTCAATTCATCATACAAATCCTTCAATGGAAATTTATCAACCTTGAAGGGCCGGCATGATGCTTAAATTCAGCACTGATTAATTATTCGCCGTTGCTGTATTCATGCATGACCATAAATGTATCTAAGTGCTTGCAGCCCCTAAAGTGTTAAGATATGTTTTGAAAAAACATGGTAGTATTGAGCCATAAATCTTGATGACATGAGAAGTGTGTTGCTAATAATCTACATGGATGGTGTTTATATAACGTGATTAATATGGTGTACACAGCGATATGGGTATAATACGGGTATGAATATGTCCATGGGCTCCACTATAAATCTACATTAGGCCACTCAAAAAAAAAGTGGTTTCTCATCACCAAGGTCTGGAAAATGCGACGAGGAAGGCTCTTTTTTTTTTTTTGTTTTTTTTTTTTTTACTTGCGGGCTAAAATGAATGGGATAATGGACGTTTTTCATGACCAAAATCCACATTTTAGTAGTTAAGAATTTATGGATCTTTAAAAGTAGGGAAAATATTAGTGTTTTTTTCCACTGCATTACTGGCATGATAAGCTTTGATTTGATACCAAATATCCCAATATTTGTCCATTTTTATCATATTTTTCATCAAAAATAAGCAAAAAAAAAGAAAAGTTTTCCTCAAAAGCTGATTTTTATGATGCGCGCGGTGATGAGAAACCATTTTATTTTTTGAGTGGCCTTATGTACCAGGGTGGTGGAGGATTTTTTCTATACTATCTAATTAAGTGTCATTTCTCTTGGGATGAGGGATAGGGGCTGGTCCAGGGGCCTTGGTAGTGGACCTGATATAAGACAATAATGATGTAAACAACAACGACCTTGTATTGTAACGGGCACTTAACTCGTCACTTAACTCGTCACCCACATGATCAACACGCTACTATTAACTTTAGTTACGCCAAATAAAAAAAGAGATGTGTTTCAGGTTACCTGACCCTACCTAGCAAAACAGAAATTGTTATGCTATTTTGAAAAAATATTAATATTTTCATTAATTTTGGGGCTATTTTAGAGTAAATGTGCTAGTCCACGAGTAAACGCCGTTGTGGGTGAGTCTGCATTGAAATTTCCAGGTCAGGCCTTTTTAGGCCAAGTTAAAAATATACAGAATTAAAAAAAATCGGACATATCCTACCTAGATTTTTAGACCGTTTAACATGAAACACCTTTTATTTTCCAGGGTCGGCCCTCCTCTGTAGGTTACACCTTTTATTGGCCTTATGCGGTAGCTGAATTATAATGTCACCACTAAATATCTTAATAACTGAAGAGTAAGCGAGGATATAGTATGGTGGCTTTGTTGGTTATCAATGTCACCACCTGCTTCATAAGGCCATTAAAAAAAGTTGTTTCTCATGTTCAGGCGCATCATAAAAAAAATTATTTGGGGAAAACATTTTTCTTTTTTTACATTTTTGATGAAAAATATGTTAAAATTGGAGAAATATAGGCAGAGTTGGTATCAAATTAAAGCTTATGTTCTCAGTTCTGCAGTCAGCTAGGACGAAGTTGTACTATAATACGTTTTGCTGATGATCAATAAACTCCGAATTACTAAATTGTGAAAATTGATTGCGAAAATCCAAATTTCCCTATGTATTAATGCCCAGAGAAAAAAAAAGTTAATGAAAAACGCCCTTGTTATATTTTTCACTGCTTGGTGATGAAACAGGCTGTGTCTCACGACCTTGGGCCAATGTTTTTGTCTCTGACTGGGTGCCAGCTCTGACCGGGTGCCAGCTCTGACCGGGTACCAGCTCTGACCGGCCTGAATAAAAACGGGTTATTTAGGGCAGATGATGATAAAAATGGACAACTAATGACTAGTTTAGAGCCTTTTAACATCCATTAACCTTTTCAGACAAATTCTATCTACATCTGCCCTAAATAACCCGATTTTATTCAGGCCGGTCAGAGCTGGCACCCGGTCAGAGCTGTCACCTGGTCAGAGCTGGCACCCGGTCAGAGACAAAAACATTGGCCCAAGGTCGTGTGACACAGCCAACAACTTTTCTTTTGACTGGCCTTAGTGTCCTTGGGACGCTGCACTGTTAGAAGTGTCTACTGTAAACTTACAGCAAAATGTGCTGCCTGTTTTGGTATCAGTAGACTTTGCTCATCGGTCACATGACCATGCCAGTACTCAACAGGTAACTCAGTTGGTTGTGTTAAGTACTGACTAAATGTAGCCATATATAATACTAGTATATTGTTCTATAAAGAGTTGTATAATGCTGTAGAGGTTCGTATGTTCTAGGATAAGGAACAAGACAAACGGCAGTTTCCAAGTGCGAGAGTAACATTCTGTTTATTCAAGATAAAGTGGGTAACAGTCTCTTCCTGAATCAGGAACTGTCTGCACCAGGTGCTTCCACATACAGAATATGTAAATGCTCTGTCCGCACAACTGGATAGGTGAAGTAGAGTCAGCCGGGCCTGCACTGACTGCAGAGCCCAGGTAACAATGGGGTTTATATACCCTCACCTGGCACGCACCAATAGGTCATGTGACACAGGTAGACAATCAGCTTTCCCACCTATAACCTAGAGATAAATCCGATCCATGATATATTGAATGATGAAATATTTGGTCACAGTTTGATGATGAGAAACAAGTACTGTAAACGTATTATATTTCCCGCTGTACATATTTTCGCGAAAATTTATACAAGCAAAAATATCTACATTTAAAGTATATTATTTTGAGTGGCCTCATGTAGCATCCACAAGTGGGAACATGCAGCCCAATTACTGCTGAGAATTAGCGGTACAATTATATGGTTAGGATGCTGTTTCACTTTCAAAATTAAAAGTTTAAGACTGAGAGTGATAACCTAAAGTGAAAGATGCCCTTGTTTAGGCCAAAAAAAGAGAAGGTGTGTTTCAAGTTACATAGTCCGAAAATCTAGGTAGGGTAGGTCAGATTTTTTTGGAATTTTGGATATTTTTTTACTTGGACCTGAAAAGTCTCCAAAATTTCTTTGGCCTTAGCCTTTATCTATTAACCATCTAAAGGCAGCATTTCGCAGTAATGCATTCTACCCTTTTATCGTCATGATGCATGAAAGAGCTTGCTATGCTTCTCTCTATATGAATAGACCCCAGATGGGTAAAATAGACGAATTGACCTATTTCCTAGCACTTATTGATAATTGATATGTGTTGCAATGTATATCAATAAGTCATAATCTTTACACACACAAAGTGCCAAGTTAGCATTCTTCTTGCATACATTATTTGATTCGACTGGTGGCCCCATAATTCACGACATGAAAACCTGTCTGGTTCCTAGTTAGATTCATTGCCTGGCCATGTTCAGAGACCTGGGCAGAACGACTGCCATATCTGTCAGGCCGTCAAATATGTTGCTGATAATGAATTTTCAAGTTGACGAGAGCTCTCGGCAGTGGCAATAGTATATTGTGAAACACTTTTGATGATTTACAAACTCGTTGGTGGGTCAGAGACTCGGCCTTGTGTGCCATCGGTATGGCACAGGACACACAGCATGTCACCACTAGATGGGTGGTAGAGCATCTGTCCATGGACCTGAGGGTCCAGGGTTCGAGTCCTGGTTTCACCTTGACCTCTGTTCCTGAGCGTCATCATTAGGTCCTAATCTTCTTGGTGCAAGAAGGATCCCCAAAACATACAGACAAAATGATGCAGTCATGGCCCCTCAGATACCGGAGATGTCCCTCAGATGCGTCCCAGGTTGAGCTGGGCCCAGCTTGGTACTCATTTCATGTCTTGTGGATGTGAGGGGACCCGACCGCCCGATCTGTAATCTATTTTACTTCACGACCCGCTGTATATCTTGCGTATCCTTGTGTTATGTGTTTGAGTAAAGTATCAAGGCATCTATGAATGATTAACTGCTGTTGGCATATTTTTGAAAGACTTTACTTGTAAATGTAATTTATGCCAAATAAAAATGATAAAACTCAAAAACTCAAACTCTGTCTGTCACGGTGGTACCCGGTATAGCGATAACTCTGGTTTCTCCGTATGGGCGGCCATGTTAGTTCTGACCTCGCAATCTATCATGAGACTTAGGCAGTGACCAGACACTCACACACCATAGCTTCCGGGGAACAGGCTACAATACGAGAGCAGAACCAAGGTCTCACGAGATTGCTGATGTCAGGGTAAACACTGTGGCTGCAGGAACAAGTCCGATCCCGGTAGAGGCCTATACCCTGCAACTTCTGCACCTTACAACGTACCTGGGGGGCCCACTCCCTATATTTTCTGCAGTAACTATGTGTGAACATCACCTCAGATTTAGTACCCTTATACTTGTCAGGAGGGGAAGTAGCTCAGTGGTAGAGCATCTGTCTATACTTGAAGGTCCGGTGTTCGAGTCCTGGTTCCGAGTTAGATTCACTTCCTGGCCATGTTGGGAGGCAGGGGCTGAGACTCCACCTCGTGTGCCATCTGTGCTATGGCACACGGCATACAGCATGTCACTACTAGCACGTCTGTTACGGTACTACCCGGGATGTCACGTGACCTCCGCACCTTACCACGTACCGCTGCTATGGCCGCAATGTTACACACAGGCACCACGCTACACACCCCGTACACACAGCAACTCTCCCCGACCTGCTCCGCCGTCTCCCCCAAGGTCACCGGGGGCATCAACACCGACATGAGGCACAGGTCAAGGTCACCAAAACAACCCAACAATGTCTGATGCCAAGCCGCCATCTTGAAACTGCCGTTTTCTAATATACCGGTAATGGTAATAACTCTAAGGTTTCCGATTGTTTGGTTCTGTCTCTGACTTTCTCTGAGCAGTTGACTTATCTGCCCCGGGTCAGCGGCTCAGGCAATATTTATTCATGGATCTAAAATGAAATGAAGTCAAATGCTTTGAGCGGGTGGCTTGTGGCATAACCCCCTTCTCCTCTGATCCTTGTTATTTGATCCTGCCTTTGACTTAATGTCTTATAAATGACCTGAATACATCATCATTGTTTGTAGTTTGCCCCTCTCCTGGCACAGTCTCAAATAGGACTCTGCCAAAACACTTGGACTTCAGGAAATCTTTTGTGGATGAGGAGTGAAAGCTGCACTACTTGTCTGCTCTCCTGTAGCTGTCTCACACTGCCAGCTCAATACACCAAAAATAGTTCCCAGGAATATGTCCAATTTAGACGGTTAAAGTATGACCAAAAGTTCTGTAAGGTTAAACAATTGTTGTCCACACCTTCCTTGAGATAATTGAATCGAATCATGGTTGTAAAAATGCAAATTTCTAAAGTTTTGAGGGAAATCCGCTGCCTTTTGGCAGAGAAGGAAATAGTGCCGGTAGAAAGAGATGGAAGAATGGGAGATTGGTAGTCTCCCTTGTTCAGATGGAAGGTTTGTGTACAAGAGTCCTGGTGATGAGTGACTTGGATGTGACACATGTTATGTGCCCACTGATATATTGTTGTGACACCCTAAGCAAAAACTGGAAGTGACGTGAATAAAGCGCGGTAAAGAGCGCATCATTTCTGCTCAGCCATTAAACAAGTAGACTTGCCTCCAGTCTTCTCCAATATTCTCCCCTGGATTTCATCCACACACAGCACAACACACACAACCTTGGAGTTCCATTCCATGCACTGTCAATATAGACACCTTCTAGCGGGTTAGAAGTTAAAGCTTGACCGTCATGGTTGAAGTGAGGCCAAAAGCACATTTGGATATAGTTCAGTTTTCATTAACAAGGGGGCTCTTAAGGTCTGGGAGCTCAGCTCTTACAGGCACAGGATAGGGTGAATATGTTGTAGCTGGACAATGCTCATGGTCCCCTGTCCACACACTGCTGCCCTCTGGTGGAACTGTTATTTTAGTCCATGTCTGGAAAATGCTGAACTTATTCCCTGACGGCCCAGCTTTAAAGTGAAAGCCCGGAGTTAAACCCGACTGGCCGTGCTTCTCTGCCGCTCGTTATCTCTGCCGCTCGTTATCTCTGCCGCTCGTTATCTCTGCCGCTCGTTATCTCTGCCGCTCGTTATCTCTGCCGCTTGTTATCTCTGCCGCTCGTTATCTCTGCCGCTCGTTATCTCTGCCGCTCGTTATCTCTGCCGCTCGTTATCTCTGCTATTGACTCATCAGAAATACAGTATATTAAATTGTTATCCTTTGTCTAGTTCAGCTCACTGTAGCCCTCGGACAGCTGGTGTTGTACAGGTGATGTGTACTCCTACTCTATCAGACTCACTATGGTGACCGTCATGTGGTTCTGGTGGATCAACTGTCGGGTCTCAAATTAAAAAGATCAAGTGCAATTACAGTGGAGAATTAGCGATACAATTACATGAATATAGTTCAGGTGCTGTTTCACTTTCAAAATAAAAAGTTTGAGACTGAGGGTGATTATCTAAAGTGAAAGCTGCACTTGTTTAACCTCAATCTGTTAAGTCTGTAGTGGGTCGTTATGCCATAATGGTTAATGTATATCTTGTTGTGATTAATAAGGTCACATGGTGAAACGTGCAATAGGGTTTTCTGTAACCAGTTTATTCAACTTGGTGATATAGTACCGGTTATATTGCTAAGAATGTGTCACGTTGTAATACATACGGTCATATCCAGGTACTTCACTAAAATCCCAAGGTTTAGCGTGCTTCTTTGTATGAATAGGCCAGACCAAAAAAATATTTGGTCAATGGATTTCGCTTACCTTATTTTCGGAAATAAAATGTTTTCTTTTTTTTGATGAAGAAAATTGTCAATGGATTTCGCTCAATTCATTTTTTGGAAAATTCAGAATTTGCTTTTTTTTCCCTTTTATTTGTTTTACACTTTTTTCTTCCATTGTTTCTTCAAGGTGAACAAGTTAATTTTGTCGGAGGCTGGGGAAAAAATAATAAAAAATTGCTCGCTCCACTTTTTACACCTGCAAAATCCACTGACCAAAAGAAATTCTTTAAAAATGAAAAATTGGCCTGCTCACACCATTTTTTGAAAAGCGAAATCCATCGACCAACTTTTTTTTTGGTGGGCCTTATGCAGCAAAATTCTCAGTGGGGGTTGGGAGTGATTCAAGAGTCCATGAAGTTTGCTCTAGTGGCTTGTGTATTAACACAGAGAAAACGAAAGTCATGATTTTCCCGCCGGTGAAATCAAATGCAGGTGTAAATATGGATATAAATATAACTATGGGTACCTGGGTTTTAAAAACCTGTGCCCAATATGAATACCTAGGAATCATACTAGATAATGATTTCATACTCGAAAAGAGTGTCGGTAAATTGTGAGTAATGCTAGCCATAGAATCATGCCTGTTATGGAATATTGTGGCTATTCATATAACGGTGTCAGTAAATCCCAGCATAAACGGCTGCAGCTAACCCGAAATTGCTGCCTAAGTATAGTATGTCTAAATGTGAGGATAAGATACCCTGTCATAGACCTGCACACAGACAGTGGGCTGGACTATCTGAGTGTGACATATGATGTACAACTCCTGCTGCTGTTGCACAAATATCTGTACGGTGCCAAGCATAATAACGAAAATCTGGGGTTCAAATTTATTTGGGCAATACCGGGAGAGTGAGTGATGCGCTCTACCAATAGTAGCCTGTTAGAATACCCTAAGTCGATTCTGAAAGGATATCATAAGAGCCCTCTCCACAGAGGGATTACCCTGTGGAACAAACTTAACAAATCATGTAGAACAGAACGCTCACGGGACATGTTCAGGCCAAAGGCCCTAAATAGGGTGAGAGAACTCTTTGTGGAGAAGCAGAGAGTGAAAGGATAGCTACAATTTATATCCCCGTGATTGTGCCTGATTGTATCAATGCATTATGCCAATGACACGCATAATACCTTTGTATGAAACACTTTAACATAGCGCTTATGAGGAAAAGTGACCTCTGATGCAATTGAGACTTGATCCCAATTGACGTATGTAACTGTATTTTGAAAATCACTCTGTGCAATAAGATACATTCATAAACTCAAAATGGTTTTAGGTGTGCTTTCCTTTTCAGAATGAGGAATTAGAGATGTGTGATGTGAAAATGAAAGCTGCCAGCCGCTTTAATAGAGTTTACGCTACACATGCAGACAGAAAGTGCCATATAGTCATTGCTTACATTACTATATGATTCTGTGGGCGCCAACTCGATACCCAGATTTTAGGGTCCTTTATAGCCTAGTCCTTAATATCCTAGTTCGGATGGCCCTATAGGTCTTGTGGCCCTGGCTCTGAGGCCCCTATAGTTCTTGTGGCCCTGGTTCTGAAGGTCCTATGGTTCTTTGGGCCCTAGTTCTGAAGGCCCTATAGTTCTTGTGGCCCTGGTTCTGAAGGTCCTATAGTTCTTGGAGCCCTGGTTGTTCATGGTATGGTTCAGAGGGCCCTGTAGTTTTTATTTTATCTTAGCCATGTTACATGAACACAATTTATTTATTTTCAGGCCTAATAGTTCTGGTTAAGGAGAGAGCTAATCATGCTTATCCTATCACTTCATACCCAAGACAATAGGGAGGTGGTCAAGCTGTGGTGTGGGTTGCAGGTATCTCCCTAGTAGTATATATATTGTATCGGAACGGGACTATGCTTAAGTACTGTTTATTACTCACTCGATATGCAGCCAATCAGAGGCCTCCATTTGGTCACGTGACCCGTTGCCATGGTAACGTGACCTACTTAGGACTCTCAGCCAATCAGAAGCCAGCATTCTGGGTGACCTACTGACCTACTTAGAAGCTCTCAGCCAATCAGAGGCCGGCATTCTGGTAACCATGGTAACGTGACCTACTTACGTCACGTGACCTACTTAGGCTCAGCCAATCAGAAGCCAGCATTCTGGTAACTATGGTAACGTGACCTACTTAGGGTTTTGTTTGTAAACAACACCACGTGGCTCTCTTGTTTGTAAACAACACCACGTGACACGTGACTGTTTGTAAACAAAAAAAAAAGTTATATAAAAATATATATAGAAATAAAAACACAACAAGATAATTTCTTTTCTTTTTTTCTTTTATTCTTATTTTCATTTCAATCAAAAACACACAAGTTTATGCTTTTTTAGCTTTCTTCTTCGATTTGCAACCGAACAGGCCGCAGAGTCTCACGCCGCCGTCACTCGCACCACACCCCTGACGTCCTCTCTCCAATAGACATTGCACGACTTTGGATAAATCCAACACCATTTCGGCAAGGCAGAGAATCTTTGCTTCCATGAAACGTCCGCCATCGCAACAACCCGTTTTTTCTGTCACAACATCATCATCGATAGCTTCTGACTCACTGTCCGGTCGCTCAGCTTTGGGATTTTGCTCATTCGCATGACGCACTTCTTGGGGTTTCTTGTTCGACATGCTTCAATTAGGAAATGAACGCAATGAGGTCCACAGGTGTCAGCAGAAGTGTCTTGTAGTTAAACGCGGTTTCTTTGCCACTTGAACGGAGCAGAGCGTTCCAGGAAAGACAAGAACTCCGCACTCAGCGGCGGTAAGCCGAAGGAATCAAAGTAGTACACTTCACCCGTGCTCGACACGTAAAACGCTACCCAATGCTGACCTGGTAAATGTTGCGGATCTGTGTTGCTCACGAAACAAGTGTCTTTGATAGGGTGCTTCGGAATAGTGTCACAAGAGAAAACACCTAGGAAACGATGTTTTGTGTGAACGTTTTCCTTCAACACTCTACTTATTTCAAGCGTATTCATACGCTAAGTACTGCTGTCTTGTCTTCAGTTCATGTGGTAGTCGGTGATGGGATGTCGATCTCTGGTCAGCTCGACGACGTTGTCGTACACTAAGTAGAGTAGCACCGTTGTTGTCGCTCGTAGCGCCGAGCCGAAACTGACTTCCACCCTCAGCTGACCCGCTCTTATAAGGTTCACGCGACACCCGTCGTGCGATCTGTCTGGGGTTAAATCAAGGGGGAACACCGTGTAACCGTTCAGGAATTGCTCGTATGAAATACCACAGGAGCGCGCGCACTCGTACATCCCCGTTTCCGTGTGTAGCCCCAAGTACTCTCTCACGGCCGCTTTGGTTTTAAAGTCGGGCACGTAAGCGTCGTTCGGCACCTTCTGATCGTTCACTACCACTTGAAGCGAGCTGATGTCGTAATGCTTCATCTCGAACGGGTTCTTGTTGTAGTTACCGTTGAAGGCGTCGTGGTCCAGGAAGCAAATCATCATCGACTTGGGAAGCTGGCCTGTGTTGGAGTGCGTGTAGGTGTGATCTCTGTTACCTTGAGGGATGGCGTACGTCGTCACCTCCACTCTGTTCACCGGGTAGTCGAAGGGGCCGTGTTCTATCACTGCTCTTTCGTGCGTTTCCGCTACAGCGTCCGCCACCAACACACGTCGCACGTAGAGCTTTGCTTTGTAGATCTTCAATTTGTAGCCTGCGTCAGGGGTGCACATCAGATAGAAAGAGGGCGCTGCCTGTTTCAGAGTGAGATTGATTTCTGTCTCTCCAACGATGAGCTTCGGTTGATGAGCCAGGTCAAAGTGCAGTCGCGCCATCAGCGAAAAGCGCTGGTTGGAGATTAGCTTCCTGCGCACAGCGTACCCCGCATTTGCGTCAGTCAACGTGTCAAACTGACCAGGCGTATCTTCATGCCACCCCTGGGCGCTCATGACGCCGCGCTTCACGTCTTTGTTGTAGTTGAGTAACCCTTCCAAGTAAGCTCGGTAAGGGTAGGTCTCGGTGTTGCCAGACACTTTGAAACCGCCGATGGAGACTTGGACGTCTTTGAAGAGCGAGTGAGCCAAGTTGTTCACCGGAGCTACCGTGTCGGTGTCCTCTAGCGCCGCCCCGTTCGGTTTCAGCACTTGACATTCCAGATGAAGGTAATTCTCGTTCAGGTCTGTGTACTCTTGCGACTTGTTGATGGTGAAATGTATGTTACCTCCATCCTCTAAAGAGTTTTTTGTTTCTATCCCGAGGAAAGACGACTTTAAGATAGTAGTCTGAGTCGGCGCTACGGTGTGCAGGTCGAGCTCAGAGAGCGCGCACTCGTTACTGCTCTCGTGTACGTAAGCCATTGTGTTCTCTCTTCATGCTGACGACAGACTGACGCCGGCCACCTCCAGGTCTTTTTATTTATACCTAAGCGCCTAGGCGCTTACTGGTCGAATACATCCCCTCTACGTCTCTTGCAAGAGCCACCGCCTGTCTGAGGAGAACGCCGGCGACGTTTCGTCCCCGCTCCCGACCCTTTCTTAGACGCGCCAGTTTTCTTTCCTCCTGAGAACACCGTACTCGCCAGACTCTTCAGAGCGCCTGCGCCTCTGTCTTTCACGCTGCTCTTTAAAGTCCGACCCGCCAGCACATCTTTAGCTACACCCACACCGGCGCGGAGCAGCGTTTTTCCCACTGTCTTCAATAGCGGGGTAGCCGAGCGCATCAGTCCTAACAGAGCGCTGCCCAAACCGTGCCCGCTCTGGAAAGAGCGCCCGCTGTACACGTTGATGCCGTTGCCCAGCTGCGTGTTGTAGTAATCGCTGTACCCTCTGCCGACGGTGCGCTTGGGTGGAAAGTACGGAACGCGTTCACGCATCTTTTTTTTTTGTTTTAGCGCTCAATAGGTCTCAGATGAAGTGTCACGGTCACCTCGCCTCTACTGAATGGGATGGAATGGCCGGATCGGTCTCTTAAATAGATGCCGACCTCGGTCAACCTCTTGGATTTCAAGGGGAAATAATCCAAATGGTGAAAACTGATAGCTTGCACGCCACCTCGACGCCTTCCGCCTCTGTCCACCGCGACGCAGCGTAACAGCGGCACTTGCATGTCGCCCACACGTCTCTCCTGGATCATGTCGGTGTATATGTACACAGAGTGCACGTCCCCGAAAACATCCATCGAGTAGGCGCCGGTAGTCGGCGACGCGAAACACGTCTTCTCTCCGAAGCCTAGAACACATGCGAGATGCTGAGTCAGCAGGATAGCACAGTGTCTCGGCGGTTTGATGGTGACGCGTTTCGTCTTGGAGTCGTACGATAAGATCCCCATCGGTTTGAGCAGGAAGCTGGAGCCCCCTAGTCTGTTATCTCGCAACGTCTCACTCAAGCGCTCGACTAGGGTGTAGTTGCTTCCGGTGAAAATAGGAGCTATCTTGAATATGTTTGGCATCAAAGTGCGCACTTCCATGTCTTTCTCCATCTTTTCGATCATCTGCTTTGCTTGATCGCTGATCGCCTTCTTCTTCACGGCCGGGGACAAGAACTGCTTGTATACGGCATTCGTCTGTCTCAAGTCGACCTCTCTCTTGAACCTTTTTGTTTCCGGTTTCAATCGCTGCTCTTCCGACGTGTCTGACATCTCTTCCACCGTTACATAGCTCGCTTCCTTCACACTCAGCGGGTATTTTTCCCTGAGGATTAGCTTGTTCAGACCGATCGCGTCTTTCATTCCCCTCCAGTCTACGTCCGGTTTTCTTCTTTCGGGAAATTTAGCGCCTTTTAAAACGTTCATCGCCTCAGCTAGTGAACCCTTCGTGCGCAGAGGAACAACGATGATCAAGTCGTCGTCGTGCACGTTACTCCATTCTGTAGGGAGGATGATCTCAGTCAGAGCCGCTTCGTACGCTTCGGGCAGAAGGAGCGGCTAGTCGAAGTGAGTTCGGAAAGACGCCAAGCTGTTGTCAGGATAATACTCCATAGAGCTGTTGCTAGGTAGGGTGATGTTCATTTTTTTCTACGTTATTTTTTTGACGGGGATCCACTCGTTGAACTTGTCGTCGTAACCTAACCAGCGTACGAAAGCTAGCTCTTTACCGTCGACGGTCTTGCGGTGCAACACCTCGTCTATCAGGTAGTTGTTGTCGTAACGACTCTTGTACACCTTCTGAACCTCTTCCGGGTAGAAGACGCCTTTTATCTCCTCGCCGCTGTCGTCTTTTAGCTCGAACCCTCTGCTTCCCAACGTTTTAGCAACGTCGACCACTTCCTCGCGCCAGTTTCCCTCGTACCCTTTGTCAAAGGCGCCTTTAGTTCTCAACATCCTCACTCTGTCACCCGGAGCGATGACGTCGACGACAGACGTCTTTGTTTTTTTCTTCTTTTTCCATATTTCGTCGATTTGTTTGTTAGTTGGGAGATCTTGTCGGTAGAAAACTGTTTCGCTGTTTTCCGAGCTGACTTGAGCCGGCGCCATTTTCAACGTCTTGTGGTGAGTGCGATTGTAAGAAGACACTACATGGTGCAGTACGTCTACGTAGCGATACGTGCGCTTGTGTGTGAAATAACGCCACAGCTTCTCCTTCAGACTGCGGTTCAAGCGCTCCACTAGACTAGCTTTGATGTCGTCGTTCTCGCCAGTGAAAAACTCTATGCCCTCGCTCTTCAAGTGATCTTGAAAGATCTTGTTCACAAACTCTTTCCCCTTGTCTGTCTTAACAGTGCGCGGTTGTCTCTCGCCAGTGTCTGTCATCTTTTGGAAGGCCTCGGTAACAGCAGCACCACTCTTGGATTTAGTGGGAACGGCCCACGCATACCTAGAGAAAACGTCGATCGCCGTCACCACGTACCGGAAGCGGTCGTTGTGAGACGCCAAAGCCTGCATGTCCATCAGATCTATCTGCCACTGCTGATCGATTGCACCGGTTATAGTCTTGTTCCTTGCGAATTTTCTCCGAATGGGTTTATGTTTAGTGTAGGCGTCCAGCGACACTAAAGCATCTCGGATGACGGCCGGGTTTAGGTGGCGAAAATGATGTTTCTGGAGTTTAGTCACGCTAGTGAAACTGGAGGGTGCTTTGACGTCGGTATATTTAGCTACTACGCGCTTCTTTTCTTTTTCCTTCTTGGTCAGTCTCTTCACTGCTTTTCCCATCGTCGGCCTGATGGAGTAGCACCAGGAGCGGGAGTGTACGACGCTTGCGCTAGGCGGTTGCGACTTTTCTTTTTCTTACTCGCCGCGCTGCTATATGACGACGGTTTCACTGTAGTCGGAGTTTGGAAAAGTTCACCGCCCTCGTCGTCGTCAGAGGATTGATCGTCCACCTGGAAAGAAGAGCCTGCTGCTGCTGCTTCTTCTTCTTCTTCCGAGTCGGAGCTCGCTCGTTTCCGACCTCTGTCAGTAAGCCGTGTGTCCAAAGGTTGGCCAGGTCCGCTCGCTTTATACAGATAGTTTCCGATCAAGGAGTCTGTGGGATCTGTTTCGTGCAGCGCTTTTGTGAACGGAGAGTAGCCCGCCGCTCAGTAATTCCACTATGTTGATGTGACGCTCAGGTTGTATTCTCCGACCCGACATCTCGCGCACCGTACCGTCCTCGTTCCACTTGACCAGACCGGATTTCTCCAATTTCTTGTACAGCGCAGCGGTCCGGATGCGATTCCTCTTGGGAACTTGGTTCACCAACCGCTCAAGTAGGGACGCGCTGGCTTCTTCAGCAGACTGACGGAGGTGAGCCGGTGGCGAAGAAGTGTAGGATGAAGAGATGTTGCTGTTGTTGGGATTCGCGAGAAAAAATTGCAATCTATTCAACAACCTTCGGTATTTCAACATTTTCTCGCGCGATTCCAAAGTGGGATCGTTCAACACTAAGTCCAAGTCCCTGTAGATAAACTGTAGCACCTGGTGCAATGCCGCGTTGGGATGAAGGGATTGTTCTGCCTGCTTGTGGTAATAGGCCATATCGGTAGGTAGGCGGGCGGCGGTGGCAGGGGTGGAAGAGGAGGCGGCGGAACTCTCGTTCTTTTCACTACGCTCATCAGGAAGAGGAGGAAGGTTTGGAGTAGTAGAAGTACTAGCAGCAGCGACTGCAGTAGTAGCAGCGCTAGTAGTAGCAGCAGTGGGCACATGATGAAGTAGACCTCCTCGTGATGATTTGTAGAGCGTCTCAGGATCCACGAGCGCTAAGCGTTTGTAGTGTTGTTGCTGCTCTGAGTCTGTCATAGGGGCGACGGTGGCGATGGCGCTGGCGGTGGTGGTAGTGGTGGTAGTGTCGGCGAGTAGGTGTCGAATGAGGTGTCTCATATACGGAGAATGCTCTTTATAAGCGGTAAGGCCATCCCTATGAGAGCCGGAATGAGGAAACCTCCCTCTTGTACCAAGACGCGTCTCTTTTTTTTTATGGGAGTAGATTTTTTGCCGACCTCCCTCAACACGTCAGCCGATTCTCGAAGCTTGTCCAGTTGTTTGTCGCTGAGCGGGATGTTCCCTACGAGTAAATTGTGACAGATCTCACTCAACGCTGCAATCAGATCGTCACTTCCAGAGTCTATTAAATGCGAGCAGTCCTTTGGCGAGCACTTAGCTAAGTGCTTGAGAGTGCCAAAGTGTCTTTCGAGTAGATGAGAAGCCATTTGCTACTACTTTCTCTTCTTTTTTTTGTCTAGCGGTACGAATACTAGCTGAGAGTGTATGGATGTCAAAGAGGAGCGTATTCTCAGATCGTCAGGTGTTGACTGCTTGAAGTCCAGAAGGAGGTATGAGTGAGGCCGCTTGAGTTCATGGGTAAATATACTAGAGAGGGCCGCCGCGTTGGAGGGAAACACCTGGCGAGACAGACTAGCTATTTGCCCCATGTCACGCGGGTTCTTGAAAACGATCATGTAGTGAGCGTTCAGACTCATAGTTCGAAAGTCGGGTGATTTCTGGAATAGGTTCTGAGTGATATATATGATGCTCACGTTCCAGTGATGGGAGTATTTAGTAAAGATGTCAGCTACCACTTGCTGATTGGAACTGCTCATCAGATCGTCCAATATCAGTAGAGTGTGTGGTCGTAAAGCGTCTTCTGCTACTTCCATGTCTCCCGCTATAGACTCTTTGCTAGGAAGACCTTCTCTGAATTCCACACCGTACTGATTTTGCATTTCTTCAAACAGAGGTTGCCACTCGCCGTAATGGTAAAAAGTCTTTTCCACCGGCGGCGTGACCAAATTG